>WNWK01024204.1:0-30046 GCA_009830355.1 Cherax destructor | reverse complement strand
GTACACAAGACACCATCTTACTCAGTGACACACAAGACACCATCTTACTCAGTGACACACAAGACACCATCTTACTCAGTGACACACAAGACACCATCTTACTCAGTGACACACAAGACACCATCTTACTAGCGTCATACAAGGCACCATCTTACTAGCGTCATACAAGGCACCATCTTACTAGCGTCATACAAGGCACCATCTTACTAGCGTCATACAAGGCACCATCTTACTAGCGTCATACAAGGCACCATCTTACTAGCGTCATACAAGGCACCATCTTACTAGTGTCATACAAGGCACCATCTTACTAGTGTCATACAAGGCACCATCTTACTAGCGTCATACAAGGCACCATCTTACTAGCGTCATACAAGGCACCATCTTACTAGCGTCATACAAGGCACCATCTTACTAGCGTCATACAAGGCACCATCTTACTAGCGTCATACAAGGCACCATCTTACTAGTGTCATACAAGACACCATCTTACTAGCGTCATACAAGGCACCATCTTACTAGCGTCATACAAGACACCATCTTACTAGCGTCATACAAGGCACCATCTTACTAGCGTCATACAAGGCACTATCTTACTAGCGTCATACAAGGCACCATCTTACTAGCGTCATACAAGGCACTATCTTACTAGCGTCATACAAGGCACTATCTTTCTAGTGTCATACAAGACAAGCCCCAATGTCTCTCACTTTGTGTAATCCTGAGTCAAGGACACCCTTCTGCGGTAACACACAATCGCTTCTGTGTCAAAGACACCCTTGTCTGTGTCCTACGACACTCACTCGCTACTGTGTCATCACAGACACCCTGTTCTCTGTGTTCTCATAACACTCAATCGCTTCCGGGTCTACACCCTTAACTGTATCCACTCCATCTCTTTGTCCTTTTCTCTGTGTAACAGCGGTCCGTCGTGCCCTTTCCGCTGGTTCACTCTCCATGCCAAACATGTTGCATGTCTCACGCCACATGTACAAGCCATAGTCACTGCATGGGTCGTCGTGGTGCCATCAAAGCCAGCAAACTGAGTCCAGTATGGTAGCTGGGGTACAGAAAGGCAATCTCCACAGCTCGACGTAAACCATACTGCAAATAACTGAGTAGTAAGGCAGACTGATACCACGTTACTCAGCCAAGTCGTTGATCATACTGCCTTTATGTCAGGTTTCACCCCCTGACATAAACTATGGTGACGTCACACCGGGCGCTGCAGCCCAGTAATACTGGACGTGCAGTGCCCAAATGGTCCGTCAACCATTCAACCCAATTATGTTGTTCAGGGGTTCGCAACACAGCCCTTAAAGCAAGCTTCCGAGAAGACCTCCCCAGTATTCTTCCTCAATGTCCTCTAAACAATCCTCTCAACACTCCTCCTAACAGCCGTCCCAGCATTCCTCTCAGCAACCCTCTCAGCAGCATTGTTGGCTGATCTCCCTACAGTCCATTCAACATCCCTCTCAGCATCCCTAGAACGCTCCCGCAGCTCACAGTGGTCCCTTCCCCAATCATCCCCACAAATATCTCAGCATTCCTCTTGGTAACCTTCCCTGCAGTTTTCCCAGCAGTTTTGCTAACAGCTCTCCCAGCAGATCTCTAGACAGATCCCTCAACGAGGACTGCTCGTGGCAACTCAACTCATCCTTGCAAATGCTGTGTGGATTAATTCCATAAGGTCTACAACAAATTTCTCGATTTTCGTGATTTGGGTTACGTTACATTAGGTTACGTTAGGTTAGGCTATCTTCTTTTCATAAAAATAACAATTATAATATCTCACGTCTATCCATAAATATAGCAATTATATCTCACATCTATCCATAAAAATATTAATTATAAAATCTCATAACAGAAATAAATGAAATAGAAGATAAAGACGAAATAGTTTTGCCTTGCCTTCATCAGTCACGCACCTGACTTTCTTTTCATGACAGCTCTTCCAATAGCCATCATGGAAGCTCACTCAGCAGCCATCCCAACAACTGTCTTAAGGAATTTAATAGCAACTCTCAAAGTAAAGCAACGGAATTTCATCTGATATGAAGCCAGAAACGCTTGATGGAGTTTGGAGATAACAATAATTTGAAGCGCAATATATCTGCCGTTAGCTCAGATTGAACACCACACATACGCAGTGTGAGGGGGGAGGACTCCACACATGTCACCCAGCAGGTATAGAGGAATCTTACACACATGATTTACTGCTCCCCTATATAGAAAGTACCGTCAACTTCACACAGTATGAAATTATCCTACTGATCATTACTGTATTTATAGACCAATGTCAATGAATCAAAACCTAGTTGATATTTGATTACTGAAGGTGAGAAATTTTTCATATCAGTGTAAATGGTGCAATGATCCTGTATACACAAATGCAGTGGTACCGTGGTCGATTGAAAACAAAAGACCCAGGTTTAATCCCGGAGGAGGCTGGACGTATGGACACTCCCTTAACACCTTCTGTATCATTCCACTTAGCAGTACAGATATACCTGGTAGTCTGGCGTGTGTCATAGGTCACATCCAGGGTAAAGATGTGACATAAAATAAGCCACGCTACATGGCTTTAATGGGTTTTCCTCGGTTTATCATCCGAATGAAGATTTCTTCAAGAAAAATATTCAGTTTATTCCAAATAGTTTATAGGCACATGGTATATAATGTAGTCTCAGTTGTCATGTATAAATGCCTCCATATAATTTGTCTTGGCATTTTTAGTCTAACCAGTTTCATTGCCATGTCAAAAATATCTCTGAAGATCATGGCTTATCATATTTACTTAAATTAAATATTTCTAGTACACAGCTGTGAGTACTTAAAGTAGTGTTGGGAGTGGTGAGTCAAGTGAATATTCCCGTGGCCGGAGCCTCGCACTTCACCTCTCACCGGGTGGAAAGAGGGAAGGGGAAGGTAATAGCGGGAGCTAGACACTCACCCTACCTTAACCAGTGCGATGGAAAATGACATTGAAACCCGTGCAGATCGATCTAATTTGACAGGGAAAATCATCAAGGGCGATGGAAAATGAAGGAAACTCTTCTAGGGCGTTGGAATATGAGAAGGAAACCAGTCCAGGGAGATGAAATATGACAGGGAAATCCGTCCAAAGCGATTTACCCATAGAGATCCATGGAATATGACAGGGAAACCCGTCTACTGGAATGGAATATGAGAGGAAATTCCGTCCAAGGCGATGGAATTTAACAGGGAAAACCGTCCACCACGATGGAATATGACCTGAAAACCCGTCCAGGATGATGGAAAATGACAAAGATTGTTTAAGTAAGTCACTGTGAGAGAGCGTATGACAGGCATACATTGACTGAAACTTTAAAATAACTATGCAAGTAATATAATTTGCAGTCGTCGATGAGATTATTAACATGGGTGTTAAAAATATCTCATACATATATCTTTCTAACATACGTTTCGGGTGGTGAAAAATATTCAACAACAAAATAAAAACCAAGAAATAGGGAAACAATAACTGATTTCATAATTTTAAAACAAAGATTTTAGAAGTGACTAAATTAATATAATATCCTATCACTGTGACTTGATCCAGACCGAAGAAGTTTGGCTAAACAGAAAGAACATAAAATAAATTGAAAATATAGATCTTTGAAGAATTTTTTTTTTTTATATTTTATTTGAAACATATTTCAACATACATAATAATATTACAAAATCCAACCACCAACATAACACTCATCTGAACATGAGGCAACCTCACAAAACTAACTACAACCTTGTCCTCCAATAACATAAGCACAATCAAACTTTATAACCTAACAATGTAAAACATTGTCCTTGCACCTTGATACAAAAGTACCACTTTGGACACACACACACACACACACACATACACACACACACACACACACACAACATACACACACACACACACACACACACACACTATGATCATTAAACATCGGTTGAGAAGCAACACAGGAGACTTAAGCAACAATATTCAGAAGGAACACACACACACACACACACACATACCATACAAACAACCAACACAGAGGTGGCCAACCCTTACGCCTTCCCATGATCCCCACCCTAAAAACCAAAAACAAACCCCAACGAAGCCTATCCGAAGAACCAACCCCTCCTGAACACACAGCCACACACCCTCCTACTGTCGCCCCGTCCAACTTGTAAGAAGTCGACCGTCATCACCCACCCGCCACCCCCCAATACACACAAACACATACGTGATCCTACCATACCTAACACAAACACACGGCCCCCAGTCGCAGAAAAAGCCCCCAACAACCCCTATAATAACCCACCCACTGTTAGATTTCTGTAAGCCAGACTAAACTTCTCATCCCAACCACCCCCATACACCAGCCTGTTTCTACACTTTGTACGATACATTCTTGCAGCCAGAGCCCTGATCCTTTCCTGGGCCCCCACCTCCCGCAAACACCAAGACCCACACACGAAATCTACCACACAATACATGAGACCTCTCCTGGACCACCTACCAATCCACCGAAGTCCAGGAAAAGGGCTCTCAACACCTGAGTCCCTCTCCCCCAGCTTGCGTACCACCCCCATCCATTCCCTCACCGGACCCAAAGCCTCACAGAAATAAATCCGTGCAGCTCGTCTCCCCATGCACCCCTCTCACATCTACCGTCCTGTACCAACCCCATATTGTATAACACCGCCCTGGAAGCGACCGTCCCAAGCAAGAATCTGTACATTTGTTCCCGATCCCTCGCACGTAACCTGAGTCCCCTAAAATCCCTCCAAATCTGTACCCAATCGTATACTGGTAAAACCGCCACACCTCTACTACCTGATCCCCCTCACCAAAACCCATCATCTGCTTCACCTTCAACTTTTGCGGTTCCACTATGACCAATAAATTTCTCAACAAATCTCTACAGTAGTCAATCTCCTTTCCCCTCCACCACTCCTGCACCTCCCGCAACACCCCCACCACTCCATCTCCTCCTCTCTCCTGCAAACCCCTCTCCTCACCAGGCATCGTTTCACATACATACAAACCAGCCGCTTCTCCAACCATATTAACCCCAAACCTCCTCCCAACCCCATTCCTAACCACATCCTTCCGCAACCAATGCCTCCCATTCCCCAGATATACTTGAAGACCCTACGTTCAATCTCATTTACATCCGCCTCAACAGAGGGTACACACCAGCTACATACCAAATCCTACTGTAGACTAACGTATTCACAGCTATAACCCTCTGCCTCAAGGTAAGATCACTCGGTCTCCACGCTTGCATACACATCTTTACCGGTGCACCACCCTACCCGAATTCACCTCCCTTGTCTGATACCTGTCTCTCATGTACACAATACCACAAATAGTGATGCTATCCACCACCACCCAACCATGGCCCTGACCCAAACCCCCACCATGATCCCACCTCCAACAATTTAGATTTCTCACTATTCACACTCAACCCTGTTGCCCCACAAAATGTCGTAAACACCTTCTAACCGTCTCCAACCCAACCTCACTTCCCAAGAGCACCGTCGTGTCATCCACGTAACCCACGATGCCCTCTATCCCATCGCCCCCTTGCACCCACGTTCCATTAGACGATAGAAAGGGTCTTGTACGCAAGCAAAGAGAATCTGCGACAGGGGACAACCCTGCCGCAGACCCTGCCCATCCCACCACACTCCCGAGCCTCCCATTCACCTGTATTCGAACACACGCCCCTCATATAACGTCCTGACCCAATCCACAACCCCCTCCCCAAAACCCTGTCTCCTCAACACCTCAAACAAAACCTCTCTTTCCACACTATCATACGCCCTCTCCAGTCCAAAGCTAGGATGCCCCCTCCCTACCCCTGTCTAAAAGTCCTTAATCCTCTCATGCCCCATAAGCACGCCTCTTCCCGGTATCCCCTGCCCCCCAATCACTCCCTCAAGCACCCTTCTCATCCTGTTACCCAGTAATTTGGCAAAAATCTTATAATCAGCGTTCATAAGCACCAACGGCCTGTAGTTACTCAACCGGTTACCCACCTTCCCTTTCTTCACCAATACCATCACGCCCATTCCCATCCCCTGTCCCATCCTCCCAACCCTCCTCATCCTATTCATTACTTCTGTCACACAACCCCTCACACTATCCCAGTTATCCTTGTAGAACTCATTTGCCAACCCATCAATACCAGGAGCTTTCCTCTACTCATCCACTTACCGCCTCCCAAACCTCTGCCTCACTAATGACTCCCCACCACCCTCACACCACTCCTCCAATCTCCCCGTATCCCTCCATCAGTTCATCACAAGCCTCCCTCCGTACCCCCACACTGCCAAGATACCTCTGAAACCATTTGTCCACGTACACCCCAATCGCTTCCGTACCCTAATTTCCATCCCCGTTCGTAACCATCCACACTCTCCTCCACCTCCACCCTTTCCATCGTCATTCTCTCCCTACGCACTCTACATTGTCCCAATACGTGTTTTGAAGGCCTATCCCCACAAAACATCATCAATACCCTGCTTATCCTACATGCCTCAAACCTCTCATTCTGTATCTCTATCAACCTATTCTTCAATTCCCTTATCTCCCCGAACCTCACGTCCCGCCTCCGCGTAACAACTCCGTAATTGGCCTTCAATATATTGTTGCATCCCATATCTCCATCTCGCCTCCTCCTTACCCAAACCTTGATAAAACTTACGAATCTGCGGCTTTCCCACCAACACCCACCAACCCACCACATCTTCCTCCCGTCGACCCTGTTCCCATAACCCATCCCACCAACCCGCAAACTCCGCCCTATTACCCACACCAGATAACAGCCGCACGTTCAATTTCCAGTACCCCGTACCACCTGGCCGCACCTGACCAATCTACCTCAACCAACACCCCCTATGGTCAGAGAAACCCACATCCACATAATTAATCCTACCTACCACCACTGACCCTGACACATAAATCCTATCTAACCTGGCCCCGTAACCTCTCTTACAAAGTACACTCCCGGGCCCCAACCCCAACTACATCCCCCAACCCCGCACTCTGCAATAAATCTCTCAACTCTCCCAACACACACCCGCTTCCCTAGGCTCAACATCCCGCACCCGAATCACGCAATTAAAATCCTCCCACAATCGACACCCTGGCAAACCCCGAAAAGCATAAATCATTACATCCCTTACAAAGTCCACTTTCACCTTTCTGGAATGATCTGCTGGCATGTAAACACCCAGGAAACATACCCTCACCCCACCCCACTCCCCTCTACCCGAACAATTCGACCACCCCACACTCTTCCCATGCAAATAATGTAAAAGGGCTAGATTCTGCGACCGCTACCGCCACTCCTCCCTTTAATTTTCCTGACGAACCAGCATACACCTTGTACCCTTTCAACATCAACTCACTCCCACATCTAAAATTGTGTTCTTGTAAAAAAGCCACATGCACACCATACCTCCTTAAAGTGCCTTCTACCCACGCCCGTTTAAGCTCATCCCGTAACCCATTTACATTTAACGTTAGACACTTGAAAACTCCTGTAAGGATTTGCCCTTGGGCCCGCGATGGAGGCTGCGAGACCGCCTTCCCTTACCAGCTTTACCCATCAGCTTCCCACCCTTGATCTGTTCACTACCATGCAACAACCCCAGGTCCTTTCTCGCCACCTCCACCATTGACTTTTTACCTGTCCTCTGTGCTGGTGTTAACATATCTTCACTATCAGTCCCCGTGCCCGGTCTTTTCCTGGACCCTGCCACCACTTCCATACTACCATCCATCTCTACACTCTCCTGCCTGTGTACCTCTACCGATACTTGCTCCTGAACAATGGCTTGCTGCTCCGCACAGCTGTTCACCAACTCATCCACCACACCCGCAGCTTCAATCACACCTTCACATGCCTCCCCACTGAGCACCGCAATGGGTCATCCAACAACTCCCTCAATGCCTCCACCAATGGGGCTTCCTCATGCTGTCAGCCAGCGCCTCGGCGCCAGCAGCAGGCACCTGCCCCTCCGATCGTGGCAGCGTCTGACACACCACCGTCGACCCTTCGACAATCTCACTCCATAATTTAGGTCCAACCTTCTTGTCAACCACCGGGTCCTGCACCTCCTCCCGCCCTCCTTCGCCCTGGTCTCGTCGTCCAACATCCATTCTCGGTCCTCTCCTCTGCATGCAGTCCGCCGCCACATGCTCATACGCTCCACACAACCTGCATGTCCTCCTCTGTCCCGCGTCGTTACGTAGAGCTGGGTCCTAAAATCCTGCAGGACAACATAAGAAGGAATGGGCCGTCGTAAAGTCATCTTGAGCGAGTATGTCCCTTCGAACAGACCTACCAACGGTCCCTCACTCCACTTCCCAGCCATTGCCGCATGCACGATGCCGTAAGCTCCAAAGGCGTCGCTGATGTCCATGGGATCTGATTCTAACGGGACATTCTTGACCTTGATCCACGTGTAGGTACGGGACACGTCTTTCAGTCGTACTTGTAATCCAGAGTGCACTGTATATACCCTGTCTTGATGGCGGTCTACGGTCCTCTCGTAAACTTCAGCCGTCAAGAACTTGACGAAGACTCTGTTAACTCCATTTAGAGCTACTCCGTACAAATCTCCTATCTCCAACCCGTAGACATCTCGTAAGATATTAGGCAGCACTGTCGTCACTGTAGCCTGTTGCAACACCCCAGACACCATGTCTATACAGACGGTATTAATCCTGCGTCTGCTCGCCGTCGCCATGTTGACAGAAAATGAAGTTTCCAGTGCTCGCCGCTAGGTGGCAGCTCGTGGAACAGCACACCCTCACACCACAAAAGCTGGGTGGCTAATGATCTTTGAAAAAATTAATCCACACTGACATGTAAATGGATTGGTGATGACACGAAAATATAACTGTGTTATATGAAAGAGAGAGAGAGTCATATTTGCTCCTGAGAAAACACAAATGATGATGGTCTGGTACCATGATGGTAATGCTGGAGCAGTGGTTAGAATGAATGGGAAATTGTTGGTACCCGAGGATGAAGTAGATATCCGTTGTAAATCTTGTAAACAAAGCATCAGGAAGCTTACAACACCAACATGTATCTCGCATATGCTCGAGAGCAGAGGCTGCAAGATTCTATACTAGGCACAGGTACCCTCACACCTCGAGTATGCTCCACTTTCTTGGATTACCTGCCCCCCATCTCATCTGCGACTTCTTGACAGAACAGAGAACAGAGCAAGATGACTCATCTCTCGCCTGGACCCACCCTGGACAGACCTGTCATTTCAGCAGAGTCTTCAACACTCGAGGGATATGGTTGGCTTTAATGTTAAGTACAAGACCAATATTGTCAATTGGCTTCATTTCGAGAGCAGCGAGAAGTGAGCTTCTGCACATAAAGGTCAGCAAACGGCAACTACACTCTGAACCTTTCTCTAGAACATCACTACATCTGAGACAATTTCTTCCTAGGATGACTCGGCCTGTAATATGTTGGTACAGTATAAGGACATTAATGAAATAAAGTCAGTAGACCAAATTAAATTGCTGGCCCACAGATTACTCCATCTTCATCCTTTTCACTATTTGTATATCTCATAACAATGAACAGACTTTAAAATGAGCTGATGTAGGTAACACCTCTTAGCCTAACCCTGTAAAACACTGTGTAAAAAAAGCAGAGTAAGACATTATACATCATATGTAACTAAATGGTTAAAACCATTTAGTTACATATGATGACTAAGAGTCGCGTCAGGAAACACGTTTCCTATTTCCTGACGAACTTTACCTAACCTAACATACTCAGTAACGCAAGACTTCACTAACTTTTGCTTTTGTTATCGCAGGATTTTAAACACTTTAACCGTGTATCAGTGAACAGATTTTAGAATGCGAAAAGGAATGCGGCAGAAGACGTACAGTGTTTACAGTGAGACTGGTTACTCAGGTGCAGTGCCGAGTCACTGCTCGCCAGCAACACCAACATCAAGAGGAAATGGTCCACTCTTCCTCTGTGCTCATCAAGGTGTAGAGAAGTCTCTGGCGCCTCCATCACCAACATCAAGGAGGAGGGCTCACTCTGCCACTGGAGTAATCAAACAGGCAGAAAACATAACAAGACTTTTAACTTCTGGCCGTTGTATTTTGGAAGAACATACATACATATATATATAATATATATATATATATATATATATATATATATATATATATATATATATATATATATATATATATATATATATATATATATATATATATATATAATTAGGAAGAGCCAAAGTATAGGTATCGGTCATTAATAACACGGGTGCTTAATTAAATATATCAACATTATCACTCTACGATTGTGTGAGTTAATCACTCACATACACAAACACACTCACACACACACACATAGGAGAGTACACAGACACACGCACACATAGGAGGCTACACAGACACACGCACACATAGGAGGCTACACAGACACACACACACAATACACACACTTTCGACAAGTGGTGCTCAGCTGCTATGGCAAATTCAATTGGGTCTGCAACGCAATCGTCAGCAGCTGAGAGAAAAGGAGCAAGGTTCAGAGAGAGCTCGTCAGCTTACTTCCGTACTTTTGTCCAGGTAATGACAGTGGACATTCAAGCTCGCCTTAAGAACGTTTCGCAACCCTTATAAAACAACGGGCACGCTCTCTCGCCTCTTCAAAAGCAAGGAACTGGACGTTAGTTTTACTGTAACGGTGGCGGCCGCATTCATTGTGCTTCACACGCAGAGCGACAGACGATCAGAAGAACAAGGTGTATACTTTTTAAAATATTTTCGCAAGGCCCAGGAGATTTTATTCGAAGCTGGTAAGAGAGGAGAGGTGAGTAGAGGATGAATCAAGATGAACATTAGAAAAAAAGGTATATTGTTCAAAAAACGCCAGTCTCCTCACTCAATCTGCCAACGGGAGAGACGAGGAGAGCCGAGGCAAGAATAAGAAGCTATGTGAAGAGGGAAATGATCATTGCCATGAATTCTATCGCTATAGAAAAAAATAGCATATAGCAAGATCAATAAAGGATAGAATATGAGTACATGGATCTAAATTTGTAAGAATACCAGAGAATAAGAGGAGGAGAAATAAGAAAAGCCTCAGACTGGTCGCCATGAGAGTCAGAGACCCTCCCCAGAGAAAATATTGAGCATTAAAACCACATAATAAAAAAGTGTGGTGTAGGTAAATAAAAAATCAGGGGCTATTAGGAGGTCTTCAAGAAAGACTGGTGGGAGGACTGCTGGAAGGACTGCTGGAAGGACTGCTGGAAGGACTGCTGGAAGGACTGCTGGAAGGACTGCTGGGAAGTCTACTGGAAAAACTGTTTGGAGAACTTGTGGAAGGACTCTAGGAAGGGTTGTTGGCAGAACTTCAAGAAAGGATGCTGCCAGGACTGCAATGACTCCCAACAGGAAGGAGCCAAGACTGCCAGGAGTCTTCTGTCAATTCTACAAGTACTAGAAGGACGCCGCCATTGTTGCCATGATACCTGTGACTACAGGAAAGCCTCTTGAAGAAGGTTGCTAGGGCTGCTACTAGGACTGCTGGGAGGCTGCAGCCAAGATTCCCGGTCTACTGCTGGGCAGGCTGCTGGGAGGAAAGTTGGGAAGGATGCTGGGAGGAAAGTTGGGAAGGCTGCTGTGAGGCTGCAGCCAAGATTCCCGGTCTACTGCTGGGATGAAAGTTGGGAAGGCTGCTGGGAGGAAAGTTGGGCTACTTAGAGAGATACTGAGAAAGGATGATGTGCACCTCAGGTGATATATTCGGTATTATGCTTACCCAAAGATCCTCCTTGAGGGAGTTTTGCAACCTTTGTCCCCAAGAACCTTTACTCATTTTCTGGCCTGCTTTGCCTTTCCCTAACTTTCACAACCTTGCATTTCATCTGTCAGAACAAACTTGTAAGTTATCCAGGCTTTCCTTTCCTTTTCTGTTTACATGGTCTTGTCCTCTAGTGATAATTCAGTACTCATCCTTATGGAACCCCCACCTATCACTCTTCCCCATTCTGCCTTTTTCGCCGGACAATCACTGTTTCTACTATTTAGGCATTGATTGATCCACTGTAGTGTTATTCCTGCTTGCTTCTCTAGTTTTTAACCGAAGACTCTTGAGCGGTACCGTCTCGATAGTCTTCATATAGTACAAAAATGAGCAGATCACCCACCATCTCTCTCTCTTTCTCTCTCTCTCTCTCTCTCTCTCTCTCTCTCTCTCTCTCTCTCTCTCTCTCTCTCTTTCTCTCTCTCTCTCTCTCTCTCTCTCTCTCTCTCTCTCTCTCTCTCTCTCTCTCTTGGCTCACTTCTGTGAGACAGAATTTACCATCTATACCGCCATCTTGGTTGTTGTTTATGACCCTGTGTTCCATTCCTGGCTCTCCACTCCTCTTACACTGATTATCCTCTCAATAACCTTACATAATATACGTGTATGTGATATTGGCCTGCAGTTTACTACAACATGTCTGTCGTGCTTCAGAAATATTGGGACTATGTCTGATGTCGTCCACACGTCTGGTACTTGTAATGTGTCAATGAATTGTTGAAACTTTTGCTAAGTGCTTCATTGCTTTCAGATCCAAGAGTAAGATATTATTACGCGCGCGCATGTGTATGTATGTTTGTATGTGTATCTGTGTGTGTGTGAGTGTGTGTGTGTGTGTGTGTGCGTGGTGTGTGTGAGGGGGTGTTTTGAGTGAGAATGGGTTTGTTTTGTGTGTCTCTGTGTGTTTTGTGTATATGTGTGTTTGTAGTTGTAGTTACAAGTTGTCAAATGCACTTGTCAATAGAAACTGGACGTAATATATGTGTGTGTGTACTCACCTAGTTGTGGTTGCAGGGGTCGATTCACAGCTCCTAGCCCCGCCTCTTCACTGGCCGCTACTCGGTCACTGTTCCCGCTCAATGAGCTTTATCATACATAAGAACATAAGAACATAAGAAAGGAGGAACACTGCAGCAGGCCTGTTGGCCCATACTAGGCAGGTCCTTCAAAATCCGTCCCACTAACAGAATATTTGCTCAACCCAATTTTCAATGCTACCCAAGAAATAAGCTTTGACAATTCTACCCACTCATGCGCGAGTCCCACTCAAATCCAACCCCTCTCACTCATGAATTTATCCAACCTAAATTTGAAACTACCCAAGGTCCTAGCTTCAATAACCCTACTAGGCAGACTGTTCCACTCATCAACTACCCTATTTCCAAACCAATACTTTCCTATATCCTTTCTAAATCTAAACTTATCTAACTTGAATCCATTATTGCGGGTTCTCTCTTGGAGAGATATCCTCAAGACCTTATTTATATCCCCTTTGTTAATACCCATTTTCCACTTGTATACCTCGATCATGTCTCCCCTCATTCTACGTCTTACAAGTGAATGTAATTTTAGGGTCTTCAATCTTTCTTCGTAAGGAAGATTTCTAATGCTATGTATTAATTTAGTCATTCTACGCTGAATGTTTTCTAACGAATTTATGTCCATTCTGTAATATGCAGACCAGAACTGAGCTGCGTAATCTAGGTGAGGCCTTACTAATGATGTATAAAGCTGTAATATAACCTCTGGACTTCTGTTGCTAACACTTCTTGATATAAATCCCAGTAATCTATTTGCCTTATTACGTACGCTTAGGCATTGCTGTCTTGGTTTAAGGTTGCTGCTTACCATCACCCCCAAGTCCTTCTCGCAATCTGTATGGCTAAGTTCTACGTTATTTAACTTATAAGTGCTTGGGTTATGGACACTCCCGAGCTTCAGAACCTTGCATTTATCTACATTGAACTGCATCTGCCACTTTTCTGACCACGAATTAAGTTTGTCTAAATCTTCCTGAAGTTCTATGACATCTATGTTTGAATCAATTATCCTACCTATCTTCGTGTCGTCGGCGAATTTGCTCATATCACTAGTAATTCCCTCATCAAGGTCATTGATATATATTATAAATAACAATGGGCCTAAGACTGATCCCTGTGGAACACCACTTGTTACAAGTCCCCATTCGGATTTAACCCCATTTATGCACACTCTCTGCTTCCTATTGGTGAGCAATGACTCGATCCATGACAGCACTTTTCCCCCAATGCCATGAGCTGCCACTTTCTTTAACAGTCTCTGGTGCGGTACTCTATCAAAAGCCTTACTAAAGTCTAAATAAACAATATCGAATTCTTTATCGTGATCAACAGCCTCAAAAGCTTTACTGAAGAAGGTTAATAAATTAGATAGGCAGGAACGGCCCCTCGTGAATCCATGCTGGGTATCATTAATCAAATTATGGTTATCTAGATGGCTTCTAATAATATCAGCTATAATTGACTCTAGTAATTTGCCTACAATTGAGGTCAGGCTTATTGGGCGGTAGTTTGACGGTAGTGACTTGTCCCCTGCTTTAAAAATAGGAATTACATTAGCCATCTTCCACATATCAGACACTACACCTGTTTGAAGAGATAAATTAAAAATGTTAGATATTGGTTCACAGAGTTCCATTTTGCATTCCTTAAGAACCCTTGCAAAAAGCTCATCAGGACCCGGCGATTTATTTTGTTTCAGTCGGTCCAGCTGTTTCATAATCATTTCGCTAGTGACTGTGATATTACATAATTTATCTTCTTTTGGGCCTCTGTAAAAATTAATTACTGGGATATTATTAATGTCTTCCTGTGTGAAAACCGAGAGAAAATAATTATTAAAAATAGAGCACATATCATTCTCCTTGTCAGTAAGATGCCCAAAGTTATTTTTAAGGGGACCTATCTTATCCCTAACTTTTGTTCTATAAACCTGGAAAAAACTTTTGGGTTAGTTTTGAATCCCTAGCAACTTTAATTTCATAGTCCCGTTTAGCTTTTCTTATTCCCTTTTTAACGTCCCTCTTAATGTCAGTATACTGATTTATAAGATGACCCTCACCTCTTTTATGCGCCTATAAATTCCTTTCTTCTGCCCTAAAAGATATTTGAGCCTATTATTCATCCATTTTGGGTCATTTCTACTTGATCTAATTTCTTTATACGGGATAAATGTTCTTTGGGCAGCCTGTATAGTGTTAAGAAAACTGTCATATTGATACCTCTCTTCTTCACCCCAGTCCACAGTTGATAAGTGTTCTCTAAGTCCATTATAATCTGCTAAGCGAAAATCTGGGACCATTACTGAATTATCCCTACTATCATACATCCATTCAATGCTAAAGGTAATTGACTTGTGGTCGCTTGAGCCGAGTTCCTCTGTAATTTCTAAATTATTAACAAGGGTTTCCTTGCTTGCCAGAACCAAGTCAAGTAGGTTATTTCCCCTTGTAGGTTCTGTTACAAACTGCTTCAAAAAGCAATCCTGAACTACTTCTAAAAAGTCGTTAGATTCTAAATTCCCTGTCATGAAATTCCAATCAATCTGACTAAAGTTAAAGTCCCTAAATTACTACGTTATCGTGTCTTGTGGCCTTAACAATTTCCTCCCAAAGTAGTCTCCCTTGTTCCCTATCTAAGTTTGGAGGACGGTAAATCACGCCTAAAATCAATTTTCACACCCCTCTGAAAATTCTATCCAGACAGACTCTGTATGTGTTAATTCAGACTTTATACCCGTTTTTATGCAACAATTTAAATGATCACGGACATAGAGTGCCACCCCACCCCCTTTCCCGATACTTCTGTCTACTTGGAACAATTTAAAACCCTGAATGTGACATTCGGCAGGCAAGTCCCGATTTTCATATTAAACCATGTCTCAGTTATTGCAAAAACATCAATATTACCCGTACTTGCAACTAATCTCAACTCGTCCATCTTATTCCTAGCACTACGACTATTGGTGTAATATATATTTAGAGACCCTCCTTTCTCTTTACCCTTCCTGCTCATCTCTGTTTTCCACTATACCTATTACTGTCCTTGTCATCTAGTGTCACTAGCTTTCCACTATCCACCTTATTCTGCCTATTACTAGTTCTCCTACAACTTATAATATTACTACACTGGGACCTCTCTGTTTTCCCCCCAAAACCCATACCACTAACTATTTCTAGTTTAAAGCCCTAACAGCTCCCTCCACTGCAGTTGCCAGTGCCCCCACCCCAGACCTGGATAAGTGAACCCCATCCCTGGCATACATGTCATTTCTGCCATAGAAGAGGTCCCAGTTGTCAATGAATGTTACTGAATTTTCCTTACAGTATTTGTCCAGCCAGCAATTGACACCAATTGCCCTGGACAGCCATTCATTTCCAACTCCTCTCCTTGGCAAAATACCACATATGACAGGGTTCCCACCCTTCTTCCTAATTATGTCTATTGCTGACCTAAACCTGCTAGTCAGGTCCTCACTCCTACGTCTGCCTCCTCACTCCTATGAGGGAATTACTAGTGATATGAGAAAATTCGCCGATGACACGAAGATAGGTAGGATAATTGATTCAAACGTAGATGTTAGGGATCTTCAGGAGGATTTAGAGAAGCTCAATTCCTGGTCAGAAAAGTGGCAGATGCAGTTCAATGAAGATAAATGCAAGGTTCTGAAGCTCGGGAGTGTCCATAACCTAAGCACTTATAAGTTAAATAACGTAGAACTTAGCCATGCAGATTGCGAAAAGGACTTGGGGGTGATGGTAAGCAGCAACCTTAAACCAAGACAGCAATGCCTAAGCGTACGTAATACTGCAAACAGATTACTGGGATTTATATCAAGAAGTGTATGCAACAGAAGTCCAGCGGTTATATTACAGCTTTATACATCACTAGTAAGGCCTCACCTAGATAAGAACATAAGAACATAAGAAAGGAGGAACACTGCAGCAGGCCTGTTGGCCCATACTAGGCAGGTCCTTCACAATCCGTCCCACTAACAGAATATTTGCTCAACCCAATTTTCAATGCTACCCAAGAAATAAGCTTTGACAATTCTACCCACTCATGCGCGAGTCCCACTCAAATCCAACCCCTCTCATTCATGAATTTATCCAACCTAAATTTGAAACTACCCAAGGTCCTAGCTTCAATAACCCTACTAGGCAGACTGTTCCACTCATCAACTACCCTATTTCCAAACCAATACTTTCCTATATCCTTTCTAAATCTAAACTTATCTAACTTGAATCCATTATTGCGGGTTCTCTCTTGGAGAGATATCCTCAAGACCTTATTTATATCCCCTTTGTTAATACCCATTTTCCACTTGTATACCTCGATCATGTCTCCCTCATTCTACGTCTTACAAGTGAATGTAATTTTAGGGTCTTCAATCTTTCTTCGTAAGGAAGATTTCTAATGCTATGTATTAATTTAGTCATTCTACGCTGAATGTTTTCTAACGAATTTATGTCCATTCTGTAATATGGAGACCAGAACTGAGCTGCGTAATCTAGGTGAGGCCTTACTAATGATGTATAAAGCTGTAATATAACCTCTGGACTTCTGTTGCTAACACTTCTTGATATAAATCCCAGTAATATATTTGCCTTATTACGTACGCTTAGGCATTGCTGTCTTGGTTTAAGGTTGCTGCTTACCATCACCCCCAAGTCCTTCTCGCAATCTGTATGGCTAAGTTCTACGTTATTTAACTTATAAGTGCTTGGGTTATGGACACTCCCGAGCTTCAGAACCTTGCATTTATCTACATTGAACTGCATCTGCCACTTTTCTGACCACGAATTAAGTTTGTCTAAATCTTCCTGAAGTTCTATGACATCTATGTTTGAATCAATTATCCTACCTATCTTCGTGTCGTCGGCGAATTTGCTCATATCAGTAGTAATTCCCTCATCAAGGTCATTGATATATATTATAAATAACAATGGGCCTAAGACTGATCCCTGTGGAACACCACTTGTTACAAGTCCCCATTCGGATTTAACCCCATTTATGCACACTCTCTGCTTCCTATTGGTGAGCCATGACTCGATCCATGACAGCACTTTTCCCCCAATGCCATGAGCTGCCACTTTCTTTAACAGTCTCTGGTGCGGTACTCTATCAAAAGCCTTACTAAAGTCTAAATAAACAATATCGAATTCTTTATCGTGATCAACAGCCTCAAAAGCTTTACTGAAGAAGGTTAATAAATTAGATAGGCAGGAACGGCCCCTCGTGAATCCATGCTGGGTATCATTAATCAAATTATGGTTATCTAGATGGCTTTAATAATATCAGCTATAATTGACTCTAGTAATTTGCCTACAATTGAGGTCAGGCTTATTGGGCGGTAGTTTGACGGTAGTGACTTGTCCCCTGCTTTAAAAATAGGAATTACATTAGCCATCTTCCACATATCAGACACTACACCTGTTTGAAGAGATAAATTAAAAATGTTAGATATTGGTTCACAGAGTTCCATTTTGCATTCCTTAAGAACCCTTGCAAAAAGCTCATCAGGACCCGGCGATTTATTTTGTTTCAGTCGGTCCAGCTGTTTCATAATCATTTCGCTAGTGACTGTGATATTACATAATTTATCTTCTTCTGGGCCTCTGTAAAAATTAATTACTGGGATATTATTAATGTCTTCCTGTGTGAAAACCGAGAGAAAATAATTATTAAAAATAGAGCACATATCATTCTCCTTGTCAGTAAGATGCCCAAAGTTATTTTTAAGGGGACCTATCTTATCCCTAACTTTTGTTCTATAAACCTGGAAAAAACTTTTGGGTTAGTTTTTGAATCCCTAGCAACTTTAATTTCATAGTCCCGTTTAGCTTTTCTTATTCCCTTTTTAACGTCCCTCTTAATGTCAGTATACTGATTTATAAGATGACCCTCACCTCTTTTTATGCGCCTATAAATTCCTTTCTTCTGCCCTAAAAGATATTTGAGCCTATTATTCATCCATTTTGGGTCATTTCTACTTGATCTAATTTCTTTATACGGGATAAATGTTCTTTGGGCAGCCTGTATAGTGTTAAGAAAACTGTCATATTGATACCTCTCTTCTTCACCCCAGTCCACAGTTGATAAGTGTTCTCTAAGTCCATTATAATCTGCTAAGCGAAAATCTGGGACCATTACTGAATTATCCCTACTATCATACATCCATTCAATGCTAAAGGTAATTGACTTGTGGTCGCTTGAGCCGAGTTCCTCTGTAATTTCTAAATTATTAACAAGGGTTTCCTTGCTTGCCAGAACCAAGTCAAGTAGGTTATTTCCCTTGTAGGTTCTGTTACAAACTGCTTCAAAAAGCAATCCTGAACTACTTCTAAAAGTCGTTAGATTCTAAATTCCCTGTCATGAAATTCCAATCAATCTGACTAAAGTTAAAGTCCCTAAATTACTACGTTATCGTGTCTTGTGGCCTTAACAATTTCCTCCCAAAGTAGTCTCCCTTGTTCCCTATCTAAGTTTGGAGGACGGTAAATCACGCCTAAAATCAATTTTTCACACCCCTCTGAAAATTCTATCCAGACAGACTCTGTATGTGTTAATTCAGACTTTATACCCGTTTTTATGCAACAATTTAAATGATCACGGACATAGAGTGCCACCCCACCCCCTTTCCCGATACTTCTGTCTACTTGGAACAATTTAAAACCCTGAATGTGACATTCGGCAGGCAAGTCCCGATTTTTCATATTAAACCATGTCTCAGTTATTGCAAAAACATCAATATTACCCGTACTTGCAACTAATCTCAACTCGTCCATCTTATTCCTAGCACTACGACTATTGGTGTAATATATATTTAGAGACCCTCCTTTCTCATCTCTGTTTTTCCACTATACCTATTACTGTCCTTGTCATCTAGTGTCACTAGCTTTCCACTATCCACCTTATTCTGCCTATTACTAGTTCTCCTACAACTTATAATATTACTACACTGGGACTTCTCTGTTTTCCCCAAAACCCATACCACTAACTATTTCTAGTTTAAAGCCCTAACAGCTCCCTCCACTGCAGTTGCCAGTGCCCCCACCCCAGACCTGGATAAGTGAACCCCATCCCTGGCATACATGTCATTTCTGCCATAGAAGAGGTCCCAGTTGTCAATGAATGTTACTGAATTTTCCTTACAGTATTTGTCCAGCCAGCAATTGACACCAATTGCCCTGGACAGCCATTCATTTCAACTCCTCTCCTTGGCAAAATACCACATATGACAGGGTTCCCACCCTTCTTCCTAATTATATCTATTGCTGACCTAAACCTGCTAGTCAGGTCCTCACTCCTACGTCTGCCAACATCGTTGCCTCCAGCACTGAGACAGATAATAGGATTGCTCCCATTACCTCTCATGATGTCGTCCAGACGGCTAACAATATCCTCCATCCCAGCCCCAGGAAAGCAAACCCTCTGTCTCCTACTCCTATCAATCAAACAGAAAGCCCTATCCATGTACCTAACCTGACTGTCCCCAACAACAACAATGTTTTTACCTTCCTTTGTGTCTTTCGTCGTGACGCTCCCAGAAGTCGACTCACATTCATCGGGTAGCACGGAGAATGGGTTCGATGTTTCCACAACATTCTCCTGGGTCTTCGTTGTTTCTACCTCTCCACCCGTCCTCTTGAGCCTTAACTTTGTCCCATGCGTTTTAGCCACTGTCCAGGTTCCTTTCCTGACTTGAGGATTCTCAACAGGAGGATTACTACGAATCCTCTTGTTTTCCTCAGTCAGTCGCTGTATCTCAAGCTTAGCTACCCTCAGTTCTTCCTTCAGCTGCTGGTAGAGTAGCTGGAAATAAATGGTATAAAATACCGACACAATGGAAAAATAAACACATAAGCAGTATAATGTGATCCTTTATTGACAACGTTTCGCCCACGCAGTGGCTTTATCGAAGTCACAGACAGATCTGTCTGTGACTCGATAAAGCACGTGGGCAAACTGTCAATAAAGGATCATATACTGCTTAGTGTTTATTTTCCATGGTAGAGTAGCTCAAGAGAGGACATCTTCTTCAGATTGACAGAGAGCACACAAGACACGTCTTCACTGAGTTAAGTCAGGTCCACTACTGATTACGCAGCTCAGTTCTGGTCTCCATATTACAGAATGGATATTAATTCGTTAGAAAACATTCAGCGTAGAATGACTAAATTAATACATAGCATTAGAAATTTTCCGTATGAAGAAAGATTGAAGACCCTAAAATTACATTAACTTGTAAGACGAAGAATGAGAGGAGACATGATCGAGGTATACAAGTGGAAAATGTGTATTAACAAAGGGGATATAAATAAGGTCTTGAGGATATCTCTCCAAGAGAGAACCCACAATAATGGATTCAAATTAGATATAGAAAGGATATAGGAAAGTATTGGTTTGGAAATAGGGTAGTTGATAAGTGGAACAGTCTGCCTAGTAGGGTTATTGAAGCTAGGACCATCGGTAGTTTCAAATTTAGGTTGGATAAATTCACGAGTGAGAGGGGTTGGATTTGAGTGGGACTCGCACATAAGTAAATAGAATTATCAAAGCTTATTTCTTGGGTAGCATTGAAAATTGGGTTGAGCAAATATTCTGTTATTGGGATGGATTGTGAAGGACCTGCCTAGTATAGGCCAACAGGCCTGCTGCAGTGTTCCTCCTTTCTTATGTTCTTATGTTCTATGTATGGATCCTGCCTCAACTACATCACTTCCCAGACTATTCCACTTATTGACAACTCTGTGGAAAAATAAACACATAAGCAGTATAATGTGATACTTTATTGACAACGTTTCGCCCACGCAGTGGGCTTTATCGAGTCACAGACAGATCTACCAACTACCGTGACAACTCTGTGACTGAAGAAATACTTCCTAACATCCCTGTGATTCATCTGAGCCTTTAACTTCCAACTGTGACCCCTTGTTGTTGAGTCCCATCTCTGGAACATCCTGTCTCTGTCCACCTTGTCGATTCCTCTCAGTATTTTAAATGTCATTATCATATCCCCCTATCTCTCCTGTCTTCCAGTGTCGTCAGGTCGATTTCCCTTAACCTCTCCTCATAGTACATACCCCTTAGCTACGGGACTAGTCTTGTTGCAAACCTTTGCCCTTTCTCTACTTGCCCTACATGCTTGGCTAAGTGAGGGTTCCAAACTGGTGCTGCATACTCCAATATGGGCCTAACGTACACAGTGTACAGGGTCCTGAATGACTCCTTATTAAGATGTCGAAATGTTCTTCTTAGGTTTGCTAGGCGCCCATATGCTGCAGCAGTTATTTGGTTGATGTGCGCCTAAGGAGATGTGCCTGGTGTTATACTCACCCCAATATCCTTTTTCCTCCTAGACTGTACTCCGTCTGTAGTCTTCTTTGCCCTTCCCCAATCTTCATGACTTTGCACTTGGTGGGGTTGAACTCCAGGATCCAGTTGCTGGACCAGGCCTGCAGCCTGTTCAGATCCCTTTGTAGTTCTGCCTGGTCCTCGTCCGATTAAATTCTTCTCATCAACTTCACATCATCTACAGACACACTGTGTGTGTGTGTGTGTGTGTGTGTGTGTGTGTGTGTGTGTGTGTGTGTGTGTGTGTGTGTGTGTGTGTGTGTGTGTGTGTGTGTGTGTGTTTGAATCTGCTTGATTTCCACAGAAACCTTTAAAATAAGGCAAAATATATTTTGCATGAAAAATGCATTTAACTCTGGTAAGTTTTTTTCTGGCTATATCAGATAGTAAAAATAATTCCCAAAATTGACCAGCGTTAAAACGAAAATTAGTTTGTGTTAATAGTACACTACAGCAATGTGTGTATGGGCTATTCAGTGGCGTTCAGATTTTATAATGAAGATAATTGGTGCAGTGAAGGGATCGTAAATCATTGTTAGACTAGGGTGGGGATGAGGGATAAAAATGGTTACTGATAAAGGCTATGACCTATATTGTTGCACACACACACTAGTAACTACCTTCGTAGATTTGCAAATATGTAAAAACACTTATATCATTGCTTTTATCGGCAACCACAAATGTGCTTATGACCACCACTTTGTAACATATTCAACCAGAGATCCAACCAGAGGTAGTAATGAGTTTGATCTCGTTTTGTCAAACAAAGAGATCCTTGTAAATAATTTAGAGATCACTGAAGAGCTTGGCACAAGTGATCACGAATATATTACCTGGAAGTACGAGAACAAAAATTTTCGTTCTGTTGATTACAATGGACTTGGAGAACACCTTTCTAGCCTTAACTGGTGTTATGTGGCTTACAATTTTATTGACGATCTTACATATATGTACGTAAGAAAGACACTTATGAGATTATCAAGACATTACTAAAGTACTCTTCGCCCACCAAGGGCTTCTTCAGCCCAGCACGGAGAACTTTTACAGGTAGGTTCGCCAGGACGGATCTTGGCCCAGGTCTTCTCAATGTCTTGCCAACAGGAGACAGTTAATTTATGTAGTGGCGGAAGTCAGGTAAGAGCGATGCCAGATACGATGAAAGGAGGGGATGTGGTAGTACTAGGTGATGTCTGTTTTTTGCTTCGGTAAAATAAGTTTTGGTAATAATTTGGATATGATGAAGCTCCCTGTGTTCTGAGCTACAGTGATGCTGGTAGCGATTGATGATGACCATACACTCAGTCTCTTGCGACGATCGGACACCCTGACGACCGGTTTGACATTCCTGAGGTCTATGACACGTCCACAGGTGATGCGATGAATGACAAGAGCATTGTCTAAGTCATCCCACTGACAAATGTTGCGGTTCTCAGACTAGTGTGATACATCTACAGGCTTCCCAAACTTTAAATTTTGTTACGTGACCCGAACGGTCTCGTGCATAGCTTGACGCTGATGGTGTTGTCTGTTTTAGGGGCTACGAGACCCTTAATGATGCTGGAAGAAAGGCATGCTATTTAAGTATCACTCTTTACAATAAAAGTGTTAACAGGCAGAACTCTCTCCATGCAAAGTACGACAATATCAAGAAATTTTTGAGCAGTTGCAGGAAGGTCTAAGTCATTCGTGACTTTTTGGCGTAAAATGGTAATTGCTTAATGAGTTCTTGTTCTTGTTCTTAATTCTGATAATCATGTTCCTGTCCAGGAGTTCTCCGGAATGTCAAAGGCATACAAGGCTGACCATCCACAGCAGCACGAAGAAATGCTTCGCAAATTCTCCTGCAAGTTGTTGTGGGACGCTTCCAGTTCAGGAAGTAATAGATTTTTGATATATTTCTAACTTGTGAGTTTTAGGGAGTGTGAACGGGCAGGTCTCAGATTCCCAGGGTAGAAGGTGAAGCAGTTTCTTGTCTTGATTGGAGAGGAAAATTAATGTCACGGAGTCATATATAACTGGGGCACCAGAATTCAGACAAGCTTCGTCAGAGTTACCCCAGGCCGCCATGAAAGTAATGGAGAGGGATACTAGGTTCACTATTAATATTTCCTCCTTAAATACTAAGATAAGAGGATCGGAAGTGAGATACTGAGAGGTTATTGTATATAGTCTTGGTCCCCCTCCCAGATTTCTTATTACCTCGTGAAAAAGCCTTTGTTTTTGTGGATGATAGGCAAGATGGCTCCAGAAGCACTTTTATCAATATCTAGGTTATGATGGACCTTAAAAAACAGCTTCAAGGATGAATCTTCCAGAGGCGTTCCGGCCTTTGACAGGTTTCACTCAAAGTCTTGTAATTAAAAACTCATAATTTTTTTTGCATCTCACTTTTTCGTCTTATATCTCTTTATCTCTCTCTCTCTTTCCACTCTTATCCTCTTCTTTTCTCCTCCCGGTTATTTTAGAGTAAGTTCATGTGATAGTGTTGTGTTTGTGGGTGTTATTGGAGTTTGTTTTATGGGATAATGCCTGTGAACGTTAGTAGTTGCATGAGTGAATATACTTTTAAAGTATAAGAGCTCTGAATAGCCTGAAGGTTCAGAGTATTCTGTAAATAATAAAAAATATTTCCTACCTTTTATTTCTCACCTTCTCTAAGTACAAGGCAAATAAAAATTAGCATGGATCACGCCTTTAGAAGAGCAAATACTGAAAAAAATATTAAAACCATTTTTTTTAAATTTGCAGAGAAATCCAGTTTGTATTCCGCTATTTATCTCAATTCCTAGACCCGCCTCTCTGCTGTCCACCACTGGGTTGTTCCTCCCTTGACTGCGTGAGCTGCATCATACCTCTTAAAGCTATGTATGAATTCTACTTCTACCATTTTGCTGTCTAGGTCGTATCAGTTCCTGACCAGCAATGCTAAAGAAGTATTTCCTAACATCCCTCTGACTCATCTGTTAATAACTTTGTCCTGGTACACCTGAGACCTGCCTCCCGAACAAACTTGTCCTGTACAATGTACAATCATGTCACCTTATCCTTTTGTCCTCTGTCATCAAGTTTAATTACTTTAGTCTCTCTGGGAAAAGTCTCTTTGCAAACCAGTGCACTTTTATAGCGCCCTGATATGTTTTATCTGATTTTTTATTCTATGCTGATGTTTCAGACCTCAAGACGAGCCTAAAAAAATGTCGTATATAGAGTCGTGAATGACTCCTTGTTGAGGTTCCTGAAAGCTACCCGTGAATTTGTCCGTTTCGCATTTTCAGCAATGGTTATTTTGGCATTATCCAGTCTTCTTAAGCACATAAATCACATATTTCACTGTTGTGAAAACTGTTAAACGGGTGACTGCTGAATTATAACTGACCTCAGGCTGCCAGTTGCTGAGTTGCTGTGGTATGTTATCATTTATTATATTTTATGGATGTAGGAGAATCTAACCTAACCTAACTTAACCTAACCTAATTTAGCCTAACTTAACTTGACCAAACCTTACTTGGAATTTCCTGCAAACCGCATTTAAAGAATCTGCTCTAAAGCTGGGAGGATGCGCACCTCAGGCAATATGTTAATACCGAGACCCATCTCTGTCATGGAGATCTGTAGCCTTTGTTCCCCGAGTCTGTACTCTGTTTCCAGTCCTCTTCGCTTTTCCTCGGTTTCATAACTTCTCATTTGCTAATTTCTGAGGTAATCAGAAATTAACGCATGGAAACCAGCATTTCATATTTTCCAATCTCTTTCCTCCACCAAAATTCAAACTTTCACCTACATACACCGACAAAAACCAATGAAAACTTTTCTCTAAGAAATGCCAGTTTTCAATGCAAAATAAAGTTATATTTACATACGGGTAAATAACAGTTATTTTCACAATGGTTTTGAGGGCAAACTGCTGTTATTTAGATCATTCTAAGATAACCCAAAAATAGTGTAAGTATGACTTATTCCCTATTAGAAGACATTTTTCAGTTATTTCACGGAAACCAAATTGTTTATAAAATTGGCCCATTAAAACATTAAAATCAGTCCGAAGTTTCATTTAGGAAGGGAGGCCAAAAACTAAGTGCGCTAGAGAATGGAAAAAGTACATAAAACAAAGGACCCAGGAAAATAAAGAGATTAGTCGAAGTGCCAGAAATGAGAATGCAGAGTTAAGGAGGAAGGCCCAGCGACAGTATGAAAACGATATTGCATCGAAAGTTAAGTCTGATCCAAAGCTGTTGCATAGCCACATCAAGAGGACAATAGTCAAGGAACAGGTAATCAGGCTGAGGTGGGAAGGTGGGGAGCTCACAAGAAACGACCATGTGAGGAGCTCAACATGAGATTTAAGGAAGTATTTAAAGTGGAGACAGAAAGGACTCCGGGAAGTCAGAATAGGGAGGTACTCCAACAAAGGATCCACCAACAAGTGTTGGATGAAATACACACAACCGAGGAGGAGGTGAAGAAGCTGCTAAGTGAACTTGATACCTCAAAATCGGTGGGACCGGACAAATAAATAAATAAATATATATATATATATATATATATATATATATATATATATATATATATATATATATATATATATATATATATATCGATGACTATAGAATGTTAATATCTGCACAATATATTAACAATTATTCCAGGTCACTCCGCCAGTGAACCACATATCGCAACTTAATTTCGGCGGTCACCTCCCATTTTTTATACAGTTAAACCCATTTTTATTAGCCGGGTTCATGAGTTTGTACACTATCTCCCACTCTCTGGGAAGGGGGAGAATTCTGATGTACCTTTGGTTACCATAATTATTTTTACTACTCGTTCATAATCATTACTTTAGTAAGTGCTTATTAAACTCCAAAAACAATCTTAGCATTATTAAAAACTTGCTACCTTTAATAATTTATTAATAATATGAAAGTATACATTGATATTTCCAAGTAGTTTTGATAAATATCCATGTAAATCCCCAGATGCTCGTAGTCACTAGCTAAGATTTATTATTTCCACTGGTTTATCATCATATTTTACCTAATTTCAACTTTTTGGGAGTTGGCTATCCTGCTGAGTATGGAAAAAACAAGTGCATTTTGTATTCTTTCGGTCCTTGTTAAGTTGCAGTATATCATTTGTTACTACGTATATTATCCTGTTAGACTGCAACACAGTCTTCCACACATGTATTACCTTGCTTGTGATGTTGATGAATCTGTGAAGTACTGGACTGGAATTTCATCTGATAATCCCAGAAACCCAATGATGGAGTTCGGAGAGAGCATTATCTGGAAAATTAATACGTGTGTTGATAACGTGAAGATGAACACCACATACACGTTACTATGCATGTGTGGGTAGAGTGTCAGGTGTGTGCGTCTACATATGTGGAGGGTGGAAAGCTACCACACCTCTAAACCTGCAGATACAGAGGAATTCAACATACATGATATACAGAACTTATCCCTCCAAAATTCAGTCAAGCTTCACACGGCAAATAATCATTCAACTTATCGTTTCTATATTTGAAGACCATTATCTACGTACCTAAACCTAATTTACATTTTATCTCTTGTGTAGAGAAGAATTTTCATATCTGAATAAATGTTGCAATTTTCTGAGTCGTATTGGCGTGACTATGTCAATATTTACCTAGTAGTTAGTCGTTTGTAGTGGGTCGTATCCTTGGGAAGGAGACTGAGCACTCCACTGGTAGTGAGAGACGCATCTAGGATTTCTGGAGTTTCCTAAGGTATTATCACTCCTGGGATTTAATCAGAATAAAGGCTTCTTCTTGAACATGTAGCTCAGCCCTGCAACTTGCTTATGGGCTCTTATAACGTAGTCTCCGTTCTCTTTCACAAGCGATTTCTCATAAGCTATCTTGTTATCTTTAGTCAAACATGTTCCATTTTGTAGTTTTTGAGAAAGAGAGAGAGAAAGAGAGAAAGAGAGAGAGAGAGAGAGAGAGAGAGAGAGAGAGAGAGAGAGAGAGAGAGAGAGAGAGAGAGAGAGAGAGAGAGAGAGAGAGAATTATATAACATTCTCACTCGGTAGCACAAGACTTTATTAACTCTTGCTTTTCTTAGCACAGGAATTAAGACGAGACTAAACACTTTAACCATGTATCAGTGAACAAACAGGTTACAAATTGCAAAAAGGAATGCGGCATGAGAACAAGTACAGTGTTTACAGTGAGACTGGTTACTCAGGTGCAGTGACGAGTCACTGCTCGCCAGCAACACCAACATCAAGAGGAAATGGTCCACTCTTCCTCTGTGCTCATCAAGGTGTAGAGAAGTCTCTGGCGCCTCCATCACCAACATCAAGGAGGAGGGGCTCACTCTGCCATTGGAGTAATCAAACAGGAGGAGGGGCTCACTCTGCCACTGGAGTAATCAAACAGGAGGAGGGGCTCACTCTGCCACTGGAGTAATCAAACAGGAGGAGGGGCTCACTCTGCCACTGGAGTAATCAAACAGGAGGAGGGGCTCACTCTGCCACTGGAGTAATCAAACAGGAGGAGGGGCTCACTCTGCCACTGGAGTAATCAAACAGGAGGAGGGGCTCACTCTGCCACTGGAGTAATCAAACAGGAGGAGGGGCTCACTCTGCCACTGGAGTAATCAAACAGACAGAAAACATAACAAGACTTTTTAAGTTGAGGCCGCTGTATTTTGGAAGAACATACACATATTTTGTATATCTACTTAAAACTGCAGAAAACTGTTATTTTTGTGAAAATGTGAGCCACGAGGATAGTACCTCTAGTTGAGGTAGATTTCATGATCACTTTTTGTGGTTTGTTATATAGCAGAGACAGATTATTTGTTGTGACGTGATATTTAATACAGCCGTCTACTACTAAATGAGAATTACCCAAAGAAACAATTAAATTCATTATAACTATCTTCTTAGGAGTTTTTCTACGCGAGTACAGGCGTCACTGTACAAGGTTTTACCGAATAGAAAACATCCCTGCAAGACTTACAACGTACAGGTTCTTCCAGCACATAAAACTGAAATCGGATCTTTTTTATGAATCTCTTTATAGTTAGATATTCCATTACACTCCAACAGCGCATCAAATCCCATTAACCACATAGTTCAACTCACAACTTAAACATGCTGCTGGTGGAACTGTAGAAAAAAGCCCAGTTCGAATCTCAACCTCCTTTCATTTACCTCAGATATAAATATTTTTGAACTCTTATACTTATCTGGATGCAAAGTAGAGCACAAAGGAAGAAACCAGTGTTTTGAAGGAAGTGGAACACTACTAAGAAATATGAAGCCACATGATCTGAGGGAAGTGAAGAAGATGTAATATTTCAGTACTGTTTGCAATCATATCAGGGACTGATTTCCTCATCTTGTTCTGGGTTCTGTTTCAACACCTTCAAGACTGAGGGGCTGATTACCTTGTCTTCTACTTTCTCCGATTAATAAGATTTATATTGTATGGATAAAGTCACAGGCGCAACTTCCTCAAAATAAATATAGCCAGGTTTGTCATTGTATATTTAATCAAAGCGCCAAGTGACTAGGCCTTAAAAGAGTTAGCAGGTGCACATCTTATAAAGTATTTATAATTTATAATTCACTTATAACAAGCAACTTTAAGATACTGTTAAACATTCTCACTCTTATTTTCCTTAACAAAATATCTTAACATTTCGCAAAAGTAATGGCTCTGTCGGTCGCTATAATCCTCAATAAGAAAACTATCAAGCGTATATAGAGAATTTCCAGAAGAACCTGCAACCATGTCCAGATGTTTTATAT
>WNWK01024203.1:0-30051 GCA_009830355.1 Cherax destructor | reverse complement strand
AACCACAACCACCATCATAACCACAACACCACCACAACCACATATACACAACCACCATCATAACCACACAACCACCATCATAACCACAACACCACCACAACCACCATCATAACCACAACAACCACCACAACCACCATCATAACCACAACACCACCACAACCACCATCATAACCACACCACCACAACCACCATCATAACCACAACACCACCATCATAACCACAACACCACCACAACCACCATCATAACCACCAACCACCACCACTCATAACCACAACAAACCACCACAACCACCACCACAACCACCACAACCACCCAACCACCACAACCACAACCACCACCACAACCACCATCATAACCACAACCACCACCCACCACAACCACCATCATAACCACAACCACCACCACAACCACCATCATAACCACAACCACCACCACAACCACCATCATAACCACAACCACCACCACAACCACCATCATAACCACAACAACCACCACAACCACATAACCCACAACCACCATCATAACCACCACAACCACCATAACCACAACCACCACAACCACCATCATAACCACAACAACCACCACAACCACCATCATAACCACAACAACCACCACCACCATCATAACCACAACAACCACCATCATAACCACAACCACCACAACCACCATCATAACCACCACAACCACCATCATAACCACAACAACCACCACAACCACCATCATAACCACAACAACCACCACAACCACCATCATAACCACAACAACCACCACAACCACCATCATAACCACAACAACCACCACAACCACCATCATAACCACAACAACAACCACAACCATCATAACCACAACCACCATCATAACCACAACCACCATCATAACCACAACAACCACCATCATAACCACAACAACCACCACAACCACCATCATAACCACAACAACCACCACAACCACCATCATAACCACAACAACCACCACAACCACCATCATAACTACAACAACCACCACAACCACCATCATAACCACAACAACCACCATCATAACCACAACAACCACCATCATAACCACAACAACCACCACAACCACCATCATAACCACAACCACCACCACAACCACCATCATAACCACAACCACCACCACAACCACCATCATAACCACAACCACCACCACAACCACCATCATAACCACAACAACCACCACAACCACCATCATAACCACAACAACCACCACAACCACCATCATAACCACAACAGCCACCACAACCACCATCATAACCACAACAACCACCATCATAACCACAACAACCACCACCAAACCACAACCACCATCCATAACCACAACAACCACCACCACCACAACCACCATCATAACTACAACAGCCACCACAACCACCATCATAACCACAACAACCACCATCATAACCACAACAACCACCATCATAACCACAACACCACCATCATAACCACAACAACCACCACAACCACCATCATAACCACAACAACCACCATCATAACCACAACAACCACCACCATCATAACCACAACAACCACCACAACCACCATCATAACCACAACAACCACCACAACCACCATCATAACCACAACAGCCACCACAACCACCATCATAACCACAACAACCACCATCATAACCACAACAACCACCATCATAACCACAACAACCACCATCATAACCACAACAACCACCATCATAACCACAACAACCACCACAACCACCATCATAACCACAACAACCACCACAACCACCACAACCACAACAACCACCACAACCACCATCATAACCACAACAACCACCACATGAACGTCATCTTTGGCTCACCCACTGACTGGCTCATCACATGACTTGGATCAGCTACATTTTTGCTGACAAAAAAAAAAATACCACCACCACCAGAGGCTCGACCCTCCGTCCGTTAACACCGATCAGGTTTCTCCTCAGTCAAGCTGGTGGTGGTGGTAGGCAGTCGACAGTGTTTCCTGGCAACAATTATAAGCGCTGCTGATCCTGTTTTGAGAAATTTGGGGCAATTTTCCCGAATGCGGTCTAGCATGATCCCCTCAGTGTCGGTCTTGGTCCTGGGACCAAAGTTGAGTTTTCCTGACGCTGGTCTGTCATGTAATGGTCTTCTCGGTCTGCCTTTTACTCATCTAAAGTCCCCAATGGAAACAAGTCACTTAGACATTTTTAATGAGTTATCCTGGGTAATTTACACGTATGTTAAACTATGTATGATAATTGTACTTATGTGTACCTGTGCCTAACTTATGTGACCAAACATCATTTCCCCCCAGAGTGACATCACTGCTGAGATACGAGAAGGATGGTGCCGTCTTAATAGCTTTGATGTCACTGATGCCTTGGATAGCACACGGTCGTAGTGTTGTTGGTGATGCGACTGTGTGTTGTTTTTGTATACATGGATGGCACTCTGCCAGGCACTCTTGGCATCTATATAATCTGTGGTGTCCATCTGTCATACCTGAGAGAAACAATCTATTACGTTAATTCTGTCACGGAGTTTTCAATTTCAATTTCTAAACACTTTGTGTTTTTTTCAAAACCTGTTTTTTTTAAGTTTGGGTAAATTTATGTAAGGTTAATTTAGGTTAGTTTAGGTTAAATATAACTATAAAAGTATATTCAACCAAATATACCCCGAGTATATCTGTGTATACGTATATGCTGAGAATATACTATAATCACTATTTAAGGTATTAAGGTATTCTTGACTGGTGTTGCAGAGGCTACATGCAACCTTTTAAAGACCCTCGTGTGGTTGCTAGGCTTAAAACACAATAACGCAACCAAAAATAAGCATATAAAACACGAAATGCGTTTGGCAACGAGGTGGCACAGACAGAACCAGCAACGTTAAAATCCGAACGTGTTATCCCTGACGATGCTAAAAGGGGTTGCCATACCTCACTACCACAATACAATGACGTGTATATATCTCTCCCGGGATTGGCACCTGATGGCCTTTCCCTCTCGTGTCACTTGGCACTGACAAGTGATTGGCTCTAATCTCTAGTGGCATTTGAACATGCGTGGCTCAGCTCAGGTCAAGACCTGACAGTAGACAGTGAACGGAGGACTGAGCCTTCACTCCACGCGATGTATGCACTGTAATACTGTCTTCTGGCACTGTTGGGTAACGTCTGTAGTCATGCTAGGTGCCAATTATAAGCTGGTGGTGCCACAGCTGTGGCTTGACACATGATAGTGTTCGTGGGGAGACACGTTTCCTGGGTGTGATGTTTACGTTCATGGGGAGAACACTGAAATGTTTATAACCTTGGTGTGAACCATGAAAGTTTGGCACCTGGAGAATAAGCACTGGAATGTTTACTCTCCTGGGTGGATAGTGGAACATGGCAGTGAATATGACTTTTATGAATGTTCCTCAGATCGTTAATAAATACACTTACAACACTGGCAACAGTGCCTACGGTTACAACACTGGCAACAGTGCCTACAATTACAACACTGGCAACAGTGCCTACAGTTACAACACTGTCAACAGTGCCTACAGTTACAACACTGGTAACAGTGCCTACAGTTACAACACTGGCAACAGTGCCTACAGTTACAACACTGGCAACAGTGTCTACAGTTACAACACTGGCAACAGTGCCTACAGTTACAACACTGGCAACAGTGCCTACAGTTACAACACTGGCAACAGTGCCTACAGTTACAACACTGGCAACAGTGCCTACAGTTACAACACTGGCAACAGTGCCTACAGTTACAACACTGGCAACAGTGCCTACAGTTACAACACTGGCAACAGTGCCTACAGTTACAACACTGGCAACAGTGCCTACAGTTACAACACTGGCAACAGTGCCTACAGTTACAACACTGGCAACAGTGCCTACAGTTACAACACTGGCAACAGTGCCTACAGTTACAACACTGGCAACAGTGCCTACAGTTACAACACTGGCAACGTGCCTACAGTTACAACACTGGCAACAGTGCCTACAGTTACAACACTGGCAACAGTGCCTACAGTTACAACACTGGCAACAGTGCCTACAGTTACAACACTGGCAACAGTGCCTACAGTTACAACACTGGCAACAGTGCCTACAGTTACAACACTGGCAACAGTGCCTACAGTTACAACACTGGCAACAGTGCCTACAGCTACAACACTGGCAACAGTGTCTACAGCTACAACACTGGCAACAGTGCCTACAGCTACAACACTGACAACAGTGCCTACAGCTACAACACTGGCAACAATGTCTACAGTTACAACACTGACAACAGTGTCTACAGTTACAACACTGGCAACAGTGTCTACAGTTACAACACTGGCAACAGTGTCTACAGTTACAACACTGGCAACAGTGCCTACAGTTACAACACTGGCAACAGTGCCTACAGTTACAACAGTGCCTACAGTTACAACAGTGCCTACAGTTACAACAGTGCCTACAGTTACAACACTGGCAACAGTGCCTACAGTTACAACACTGGCAACAGTGCCTACAGTTACAACACTGGCAATAGTGCCTACAGTTACAACACTGGCAATAGTGCCTACAGTTACAACACTGGCAACAGTGCCTACAGTTACAACACTGGCAACAGTGCCTACAGTTACGACACTGACAACAGTGCCTACAATTACGACGCTGACAACAGTGCCTACAATTACGACACTGACAACAGTGCCTACAGTTACAACACTGGAACAGTGCCTACAGTTACAACACTGGCAACAAGTGGTACAGTACAACATGGCAACAGTGCCTAGCTTACCACTGGCAACAGTGCCTACAGCTACAAACTACTGCAACAGTGCCTACAATTACGACACTGACACAGTGCCTACAGTTAGCACTGGCAACAGGTGCCTAAGTTAGACAGTGGTCAGGCCTATAGTTAGAGCAGTGAATCAGTGCCTAATTAGAGGGCAGTGATGTGCCTACAATAGTGACTGACAGTGCCTATGAGGTTAAGAGAGTGATTCAGGCGCTATTCAGGTTGAGAGGCGTGATGCAGGCCAATGTGGTAGAAACATGACAGCCCAAAAGAGCGATCCTCTTTGAACATGTTGCGTATTTAGGCGACAGAATTCAAGTCGCTAAAATTATTAAAGCAGGTAAATGTCAGCATAATTTGTTGAAAAGGTATGTCAGGCCTAATTGGTTAGGGCAGGTGATGTCAGGCGCTATTATTGAGGGTTGAGAGGGCAGGTGATGTCAGGCGCTATATTGAGGGTTGAGAGAGCAGGTGATGTCAGGCGCTATTATTGAGGGTTGAGAGAGGCAGGTGATGTCAGGCGCTATTATTGAGGGTTGAGAGAGGCAGGTGATGTCAGGCGCTATTATTGAGGGTTGAGAGGCAGGTGATGTCAGGCGCTATTATTGAGGGTTGAGAGAGGCAGGTGATGTCAGGCGCTATTGTTGAGGGTTGAGAGAGGCAGGTGATGTCAGGCGCTATTGTTGAGGGTTGAGAGAGGCAGGTGATGTCAGGCGCTATTATTGAGGGTTGAGAGAGGCAGGTGATGTCAGGCGCTATTATTGAGGGTTGAGAGAGGCAGGTGATGTCAGGCGCTATTATTGAGGGTTGAGAGAGGCAGGTGATGTCAGGCGCTATTAGAGGGTTGAGAGAGGCAGGTGATGTCAGGCGCTATTATTGAGGGTTGAGAGAGGCAGGTGATGTCAGGCGCTATTGTTGAGGTTGAGAGAGGCAGGTGATGTCAGGCGCTATTATTGAGGGTTGAGAGGCAGGTGATGTCAGGCGCTATTATTGAGGGTTGAGAGAGGCAGGTGATGTCAGGCGCTATTGTTGAGGGTTGAGAGGGGCAGGTGATGTCAGGCGCTATTGTTGAGGGTTGAGAGAGGAGGTGATGTCAGGCGCTATTATTGAGGGTTGAGAGAGGCAGGTGATGTCAGGCGCTATTGTTGAGGGTTGAGAGAGGCAGGTGATGTCAGGCGCTATTATTGAGGGTTGAGAGAGGCAGGTGATGTCAGGCGCTATTGTTGAGGGTTGAGAGAGGCAGGTGATGTCAGGCGCTATTTTGAGGGTTGAGAGAGGCAGGTGATGTCAGGCGCTATTGTTGAGGTTGAGAGAGGCAGGTGATGTCAGGCGCTATTATTGAGGGTTGAGAGAGGCAGGTGATGTCAGGCGCTATTATTGAGGGTTGAGAGAGGCAGGTGATGTCAGGCGCTATTGTTGAGGGTTGAGAGAGGCAGGTGATGTCAGGCGCTATTGTTGAGGGTTGAGAGAGGCAGGTGATGTCAGGCGCTATTGTTGAGGGTTGAGAGAGGCAGGTGATGTCAGGCGCTATTGTTGAGGGTTGAGAGAGGCAGGTGATGTCAGGCGCTATTGTTGAGGGTTGAGAGAGGCAGGTGATGTCAGGCGCTATTGTTGAGGGTTGAGAGAGGCAGGTGATGTCAGGCGCTAGTGTTGAGGGTTGAGAGGGCAGGTGATGTCATGCGCTATTGTTGAGGGTTGAGAGAGGCAGGTGATGTCAGGCGCTATTGTTGAGGATTGAGAGAGGCAGGTGATGTCAGGCGCTAGTGTTGAGGGTTGAGAGAGGCAGGTGATGTCAGGCGCTAGTGTTGAGGGTTGAGAGAGACAGGTGATGTCAGGCGCTAGTGTTGAGGGTTGAGAGAGACAGGTGATGTCAGGCGCTAGTGTTGAGGGTTGAGAGAGGCAGGTGATGTCAGGCGCTAGTGTTGAGGGTTGAGAGAGGCATGTTATGTCAGGCGCTATTGTTCAGGGTTGAGAGAGGCAGGTGATGTCAGGCGCTAGTGTTGAGGGTTGAGAGAGACAGGTGATGTCAGGCGCTAGTGTTGAGGGTTGAGAGAGGCAGGTGATGTCAGGCGCTAGTGTTGAGGGTTGAGAGAGGCATGTTATGTCAGGCGCTATTGTTCAGGGTTGAGAGAGGCAGGTGATGTCAGGCGCTAGTGTTGAGGGTTGAGAGAGACAGGTAAGTCGTAATGTACCTAAAAAACAACAATACCATGACTGGAACAATACACAACTAACACACACATGGTGTGTGGCTAGTTTCTATGTGCGGGTTATTTGTGTATTGTACCTGAAATCAGGTAACGTCAGGGGAGGTCAGGGACCTGGGACCTGAGAGGTCAGGGATTTTAGAACGCAATGAAGAGAAATATTATAAGATACCGACACCATGATAAAGACACAAGGAACGCATTAGACTGCATTTGGGTCTTGCTGCACAGGAAGGTAATGTTCCTGCAGAGACAATGAGAGGGACGGCGTGCATGATGCAACACAACGCACGCACACACAACTCACAGACAGGAAACAGGCACACTTAATATACCAAGAGAATGACAGAGACGGAAGCTGTTCTCTTGAATCCGCTGTCATTCACGTCACTGGCATCGTAACACGAGGAAATATTACTTACGGCAAAAATTTATAGCACAAACAATTCTGGATGAGCACACGTAACAGGAAAGGCACTGCAATGGATCAGAGAATATCTGACAGGGAGGCAACAACGAGTCATGGTACGTGACGAGGTGTCAGAGTGGGCACCTGTGACGAGTGGGGTTCCACAGGGGTCAGTCCTAGGACCTGTACTGTTTTTGGTATATGTGAATGACATAACGGAAGGGATAGACTCAGAAGTGTCCCTGTTTGCAGATGATGTGAAGTTAATGAGAAGAATTAAATCAGTCGAGGATCAGGCAAGACTACAAAGAGACCTGGACAGGCTTCAAGCCTGGTCCAGTAACTGGCTCCTTGAATTTAACCCTGCCAAATGTAAAGTCATGAAGATCGGGGAAGAGCAAAGAAGACCGCAGACAGAGTATAATCTAGGTGGCCAAAGACTGCAAACCTCACCCAAGGAAAAAGATCTTGGGGTGAGTATAATACCGAGCACATCTCCTGAGGCACACATCAATCAGATAACTGCTCCAGCATACGGGCGGCTGGCAAACCTAAGAATAGCGTTCCAATACCTCACTAAGGAATCGTTCAAGACTCTGTACACCATATACGTCAGGCCCATACTGGAGTATGCAGCACCAGTTTGGAACCCACACCTGGTTAAGCACGTAAGAAAATTAGAGAAAGTGCAGAGGTTTGCAACAAGACTAGTCCCAGAGCTAAGGGGATTGTCCTACGAAGAAAGGTTGAGGGAAATCGGCCTGACGACACTAGAGGACAGGAGGGTTAGGGGAGACATGATAACGATATATAAAATACTGCGAGGAATAGATAAGGTGGACAGAGACAAGATGTTCCAGAGAGGGGACACAGAAACAAGGGGTCACAGTTGGAAGTAGAAGACTCCTACGAGTCAAAGGGATGTTAGGAAGTATTTCTTCAGTCATAGAGTTGTCAGGAAGTGGAATAGCCTAGAAAGTGACGTAGTGGAGGCAGGAACCATACATAGTTTTAAGACGAGGTTTGATCACCGTTTTGGTCACCGTATTACAGAATGGATATAAATGCTCTGGAAAACGTACAAAGGAGGATGACTAAGTTGATCCCATGTATCAGAAATCTTGCCTATGAGGATAGACTGAGGGCCCTGAATCTGCACTCTCTAGAAAGGCGTAGAATTAGGGGGGATATGATTGAGGTGTATAAATGGAAAACAGGAATAAATAAAGGGGATGTAAATAGAGTGCTAAAAATATCTAGTATTGACAGGACACGCAGCAATGGCTTTAAGTTGGATAAATTCAGATTCAGGAAGGATATAGGAAAGCATTGGTTTGGTAATAGAGTTGTCGATGAGTGGAACAAACTCCCGATTACAGTTATAGAGGCTAAAACGTTGTGTAGCTTTAAAAATAGGCTAGATAAATATATGAGTGGGTGCGGGTGGGTGTGAGTTGGTCCTGACTAGCTTGTGCTACTAGGTCAGATGCCGTGCTCCTTCCTTAAGTGAATGTAACCTGACCTGGCTGGGTCGGGGCATTGGCTTAAGCCGGTGGGAGACTTGGACCTGCCTCGCATGGGCTGCTGCAGTGTTCCTTCTTTCTTATATTCTTAAAGCTCATGGAGAAGGGAGAGAGATGACCTAGTAGCAATCAGTGAAGAGGCGGAGCCAGAAGCTATGACTCGACCCCTGCAACCACAAATAGGTGAGTACAAGTGGCGCAGAATTCCTTGACCTGATTTTCCAACCCCCAGCCAAGACCTCGACTAATGTCACTTGACCCCAAGTACCATATATCTCATCTGTGCTTGACCTCACCCTTGCCTTCTGTTGTGTGATGCCACCTCCCATACACCTGACCAGTCTCCATTTTATATATATATATATATATATATATATATATATATATATATATATATATATATATATATATATATTATACACACCTACATAGTTACAACGCTGTCAGCAACTCAGCTTCTACACCTACAACTGTATATGGTTGCAACACTGGCAGCAGTGCCTACAATTGCAACACACACACTAACAGCACCCACGGGAAAAAAACATTGCAACATATGGCTGGCACTGTCTGCACCCCCAAAGATGCTTCTATTGGCCTTAATCAAGGCGTATCCTGGAGTGTGAGGTGCCTTTGTACACCTTCAACACATCCCCAGTTCTCTACTGCATCCTTATATCTTCCTTCTCCTCCCACTCTTCTTATTTTTCTTCTTCTTCCTTATTCTTTCCCTCTCTTCATCCCTCCTCCTTTCCACACACACAACTCCCACAATACTCACCCACACACACAACTCCCACAATACTCACCCACACACACAACTCCCACAATACTCACCCACACACACAACTCCCACAATACTCACCCACACACAACTCCCACAATACTCACCCACACACACAACTCCCACAATACTCACCCACACAACAACTCCCACAATACTCACCACACACACAACTCCCACAATACTCACCCACACACACAACTCCCACAATACTCACCCACACACAACTCCCACAATACTCACCACACAACAACTCCACAATACTCACCCACACACAACTCACATCTCACACACACAACTCCCACAATACTCACCCACACAACAACTCCCACAATACTCACCCACACAACAACTCCCACATCACCTTCCCTGCAGTGTATTTTTTTCGTTCCTAGTAATGAATTTCTGTATCACTATCATAATTACTCCAGTTCTCTCCTCATCCTTCTCTTCCTTATTGTTTTCTCTTCTTTTTCATAAGCTCTCCCTCTGCACTTTCTTTATCCCCATTTACTCGTTTTTCTTTATTTTTTTAATTGAGCTGCTGTTTTGTGTCCCTGTTTATTATGTCTCAGGTCGTCGTCTTTCCCTTTTCTTCCTTTAACACCTCTACACCGCCCCTTCCCCTTCTTTTTCTTCCTCCTAGCAAGAGGTGTTAGCATAAATGGTAATGATACATGGTCACTTAACCGCGAGTGTCCTGGTTAATGGTGTTGATGTCCTGGTTAATGGTGTTGATGTCCTGGTTAATGGTGTGTATTGTGATGACACCACCGCCTGTGCCTCCTATCTCGTCCTCCTCACTCTACCTCTTCACCTCCTGAGATACGTCCGTTCATCCCATACGCAGGTAACTGGGTTACAATGCAGATCAGTTGTAGAGCGTTTAGCTCGCGGCCGAAATGTTCTGGGCTCGTTATTCAGGGGTAGCCGGGACGTCACGCAAGTCTCATTACGTCTGCTACCACTGTCCACCTTAGTGCATTATTGTGGGTCGCATCGTAGAATAGGACAGAAAGGCACAATGCCGAGACTGGAACAATACACAAGTAACCCGCACATATGTATGTATAGGGTAGGACCTAAGGATCCCAACAGCGCATTCAGTTCTGCTGGATTGCGCTACTTTTAAGGATTGTGTGGTTCATGAGGTGGGCCAAAGCAGCATGGGTTCAGCTCCTTGGCTAGTGCAGTGTTGTTATTGATCAATACCACACGTTCGTTCTTGGGTTATCGTGGGTTAATAGTCCACCAAGTTTAATAATCAAGAAGCCTGTTTCGTGTCTCGTGCTTAGTTCCCTGTAGAGTTTAAGATACTTAACCTTTGAGTTTCGAGAGTCTTTCTACTCCCGGAGCCTGGTGATGGGCCAAGCTCGTCTGATGCTTGCCTGGTCAATCAGGCCGTTGCTGCTGGTGGCCCACATATCCATCACAGACTGGTTAATCTGGCACCTGGTGAAGATACTTGTCCAGTTTCGTCTTGAAGACTTCTACATTTGTCCCAGAAGTGTTTCTGATATCTTCTGGTAAGATGTTGAATAGTGTGGTGCCACGGATGTTGATATAATGCTCCCTTATTGTGCCCACTGCACCCCTGCTTTTCACTGGCACTTGCTGACACCTTATCACATTTTTTGACCTAAAATGAGGTCCATCTGAATTCGTGAGTACCATTCTGCATTTCTGGCTTGTCTGCCAAACTCAAGACCCACCAGGTAAATTCGTGATTCACTTCCTGGTCTGCCAGTCATGATTCAGACCTTTCCCGTAGTGGCTGAGTGAACCAGACCTCCTGACTCAGACAGCAGTTGGGGCCAAGTGGGATTATGCAAACAGGCTGTCCTCTGCTAACCACCACAAGCCATCAGTATATTAAATGGAACAGAGCGAGATGGCTTTTAAATGACCTGAGTGTCACCATCCATCTGGAAATCTGTGTTTGGCGCTCTTGTCTTTACTCGGCTTGCATGGCTTTTCTCCTCTAGTGGATGTTAGGCTGAGTGTTGCCTGGAGTATACCTGGAGGGTGTTTCGGGGGTCAACGCCCCCGCTTCCCGGCCCATGACCATCAGCGATATCACTTGGTCAAGAAAGGTTATATACACTGAGAAGTGTATGTCTCAGTGTATATACACTGAGAGGTATATGTCAGTGTATATGTACTAGAGTTACCTTAATCCCTATTATTAAAGGAGTGACGTATTGTTGCCTGAAGAGGGTACATGTATCCTTAATGACCCATTTGTAGTTGACAGTCTTTAAACCCCATTAACCAACTAACCTAATTACTTGGTTACATGATGGAAGGATAAGATGGCCGAGGGAAAGCTGTAGTTTCTTTAATTAGGAATCTCAGTAAGGGGAATACCTAGAGCGTCATATATATATATATATATATATATATATATATATATATATATATATATATATATATATATATATATATATATATTCTTTCTTCCATCAAACGGTCATCAAACTGGCCGTATCCCACCGAGACAGGGTGGCCCAAAAAGAAAAACGAAAGTTTATCTTTTTAACTTTAGTAATGTATACAGAAGAAGAGGTTACTAGCCCCTTGCTCCCGGCATTTTAGTCGCCTCTTACGACACGCATGGCTTGAGGAGGAAGAATTCTGTTTCACTTCCCCATTGAGATAAGAGGAAAAGAACAAGAACTATTAAGAAAATAGAAGAACACCCAGAGGTGTGTATATATATGCTTGTACATGAATGTGCAGTGTGACCTAAGTGTAAGTAGAAGTAACAAGACGTACCTGAAATCTTGCATGTTTATGAGACAGGAAAAAGACACCAGCAATCCTACCATCGTGTAAAACAATTACAGGCTTTCGTTTTACACTCACTTGGCAGGACGGTAGTACCTCCCTGGGCGGTTGCTGTCTACCAACCTACTTTCTGCTCTTGGCTCACTCGGTAGCGACGTCAGCTCGCGCGAGTTCCTTACACCAGCTGCCCTTGTTCACCTAACAATAAGAAGGTTGCATCCTGGGGGTGGATTCAGGACCACAGTGGAAATAAGACACTGGTGACATCCTGACTTTACTGACTTATACAGAGTTAATATCCCTCTTGGTTAATATCCCTCTTGGTTAATATCCCTCTTGGTTAATATCCCTCTTGGTTAATATCCCTCTTGGTTAATATCCCTCTTGGTTAATATCCCTCTTGGTTAATATCCCTCTTGGTTAATATCCCTCTTGGTTAATATCCCTCTTGGTTAATATCCCTCTTGGTTAATATTCCTCTTGGTTAATAATCCTCTTGGCTAATAATCCTCTTGGCTAATAATCCTCCAGGTTAACAATCCTCCTTGTTAATCCTCCAGGTTAACAATCCTCCTTGTTAATCCTCCAGGTTAACAATCCTCCTTGTTAATCCTCCAGGTTAACAGTCCTCCAGGTTAATCCTCCAGGTTAACAATCCTCCAGGTTAATCCTCCATGTTAACAATCCTCCAGGTTAATCCTCCGGGTTAACAATCCTCCAGGTTAATCCTCCGGGTTAACAATCCTCCAGGTTAATCCTCCGGGTTAACAATCCTCCAGGTTAATCCTCCATGTTAACAATCCTCCAGGTTAATCCTCCATGTTAACAATCCTCCAGGTTAATCCTCCATGTTAACAATCCTCCAGGTTAATCCTCCATGTTAACAATCCTCCTTGTTAATCCTCCAGGTTAACAATCTTCCAGGTTAATCCTCCAGGTTAACAATCCTCCAGGTTAATCCTCCGGGTTAACAATCCTCCAGGTTAATCCTCCGGGTTAACAATCCTCCAGGTTAATCCTCCGGGTTAACAATCCTCCAGGTTAATCCTCCGGGTTAACAATCCTCCAGGTTAATCCTCCGGGTTAACAATCCTCCAGGTTAATCCTCCGGGTTAACAATCCTCCAGGTTAATCCTCCGGGTTAACAATCCTCCAGGTTAATCCTCCGGGTTAACAATCCTCCAGGTTAATCCTCCGGGTTAACAATCCTCCAGGTTAATCCTCCGGGTTAACAATCCTCCAGGTTAATCCTCCGGGTTAACAATCCTCCAGGTTAATCCTCCGGGTTAACAATCCTCCAGGTTAATCCTCCATGTTAACAATCCTCCAGGTTAATCCTCCATGTTAACAATCCTCCGGGTTAATCGTCCATGTTAACAATCCCCCGGGTTAATCCTCCAGGTTAACAATCTTCCAGGTTAATGATCCCAACAAAATCTTTTCCTGTCGTCGTTTCCAGACTTTTTAGTTAATATAATTTAAAAGTCTGTCAACCAGAGGAGGGTCATTATGGCTGTAACGTCTTCACTACCAGACAAGAATATTATAATACATAAAATATTGATTAAAAACAAACTCATCATATATACACTGAGAAAAATATACCTGTGTGTGTGTATATCCTGTGTAGTCTCCACATATCTTGAGAATGACTCTTCCGATCAGCTTCAAACTTGCAGCGACTGCAGTCTTTTGTTTACAAGAAGGTTGAGTGTGTTATCGCTGTGTGTGGATGTCAATTATATCGGAATTTGAGAAATTTAAATGCTGATTTTTGAAGTGATAACTTGTGAACGCCTCTTCCGGTCGTCTTCAAACCTTTATTGGATATCTGGAATGGAATATAAATTAGAAAAGTGAGAAATTATGGAAATTCACGTTTTTATGGCGTTAAGTTTTGTGAGTTTAGTGAGCCTGCTCTCTCCCACACACCTACAACTGTAATATACATAACACATACATACATGTGTATTTATATGTATCTCACGGTGGGTTCAGACACCAGGTCCCTGGCTGGTTTGCATTAAGGTGTTGAATGATATCACAAGAGGAACCTTATATGGAGGCATCAGAAGCGATGCTCTGGACACCTCGGTGGGGGAGGCTGTTCCTGCTGATTCACGCATTCATCTCCTTTCTTAATATCCTGCCTCTTTACACATCCTGTTTTCGTAGCGATCGTTACCGTGTATCCTGACACTCCCAAAACATACACACACCCATACACACATCTTTCATCCGTTGATGGGAATTAAAACAAAGAGTACGATGTCCCGGTTAACGTGAAATCCCCAATCGAGTCGAAATGGGTACAATGACAATATGACGACACTAAGCGGAAAAAAACACAAATATAATAATAATATATTTTTTTTATTTCTACAAGTACATGATACAACTTATACAGATAGATGACATCAATGACTTACTTATATACAAAGCCCCTGATTATGCAGAGCATTTCGGGAAACTTTGGTTAATTTTGTCCCCCCGGATGCGATCCATACCAAGTACCTACTTACTGATAGGTGAACAGGGACAGCGTGTTGTTTCCACCCTCACAGGGGATCGAACCACGGACACTCAATGTGTCAGGTGAGTGCGCTACCAACCGAGCTACCGAGGCTTTTATTTGTACAGAATAAACTCCACCTCATTGGTGTTCTTTTAGACCATTTTTCGACCCTGTTGCACTTCAGGGAACTCAGTACTAGTTCGCAATTACAATTTGTGTCAGTGTGTGGAACCCACAAGCATGAACTTTCTAAACATCTGGTTAAACCTGGAGCTGAATTTCATTTTTATTTGATAGACGTTTATTGAGGGAGTTTGTGGCGGATGGGGGTTGCAGAGAGCATAGTGCAACTTACAAGTATTGATTCCTCACGATGCTTCGATGCCTGGGAAGGGCTCTTGATGTTAGTGGAAGGAGATCTTGATGCTGGAGAAGGGCTCTTGATGCCTAGAAAATTTTCTTAATGTCTAGGAAGGGCTCTTGATCTAAAGAAACAAAGCTACCCTTCCCTTCTGATCAAGGCTGATTTACCTCCCATTTCCCCAGACGCTATTTTGGTTTATTGCCTCCCATGAATATTACATGGGAGTACACGGGACATAGAGAGCAGAGGACCTACAAGTCCACGCTGAGGCTATCTGCTGAGGTAAAGCTATCTACTTCCGCCTAGAACAAGCCCTATCGTGTATTATCTTACACTTAAGTGAAGGAATGTGCATAAAAACATGCCAGAAAATGTAATAAGGTAGATATATTGAGCTTTATTGGCACGAAGGATCTGGGGCTTGTCTAGCAGTCATCGTGTTCATGGCTGAGGGACTGACCACCTTCACTCATGGCTGAGGGACTGACCCCCTTCACTCATGGCTGAGGGACTGACCCCCTTCACTCATGGCTGAGGGACTGACCCCCTTCACTCATGGCTGAGGGACTGACCCCCTTCACTCATGGCTGAGGGACTGACCCCCTTCACTCATGGCTGAGGGACTGACCCCCTTCACTCATGGCTGAGGGACTGACCACCTTCACTCATGGCTGAGGGACTGACCCCCTTCACTCATGGCTGAGGGACTGACCACCTTCACTCATGGCTGAGGACTGACCCCTTCACTCATGGCTGAGGGACTGACCCCTTCACTCATGGCTGAGGGACTGACCCCTTCACTCATGGCTGAGGGACTGACCCCTTCACTCATGGCTGAGGGACTGACCCCTTCACTCATGGCTGAGGACTGACCCTTCACTCATGGCTGAGGGACTGACCACCTTCACTCATGGCTGAGGGACTGACCCCTTCACTCATGGCTGAGGGATTGACCCCTTCACTCATGGCTGAGGGACTGACCCCCTTCACTCATGGCTGAGGGACTGACCACCTTCACTCATGGCTGAGGGACTGACCCCTTCACTCATGGCTGAGGGATTGACCCCTTCACTCATGGCTGAGGGACTGACCCCTTCACTCATGGCTGAGGGACTGACCCCTTCACTCATGGCTGAGGGACTGACCCCTTCACTCATGGCTGAGGGACTGACCACCTTCACTCATGGCTGAGGACTGACCCCTTCACTCATGGCTGAGGGATTGACCCCTTCACTCATGGCTGAGGGACTGACCCCCTTCACTCATGGCTGAGGGACTGACCACCTTCACTCATGGCTGAGGGACTGACCCCTTCACTCATGGCTGAGGATTGACCCCTTCACTCATGGCTGAGGGACTGACCCCTTCACTCATGGCTGAGGGACTGACCCCCTTCACTCATGGCTGAGGGATTGACCCCCTTCACTCATGGCTGAGGGACTGACCCCCTTCACTCATGGCTGAGGGACTGACCACCTTCACTCATGGCTGAGGGACTGACCCCCTTCACTCATGGCTGAGGGACTGACCCCCTTCACACATGGCTGAGGGACTGACCCCCTTCACTCATGGCTGAGGGACTGACCACCTTCACTCATGGCTGAGGGACTGACCACCTTCACTCATGGCTGAGGGACTGACCACCTTCACTCATGGCTGAGGGACTGACCACCTTCACTCATGGCTGAGGGACTGACCCCCTTCACTCATGGCTGAGGGATTGACCCCCTTCACTCATGGCTGAGGGACTGACCCCCTTCACTCATGGCTGAGGGACTGACCACCTTCACTCATGGCTGAGGGACTGACCACCTTCACTCATGGCTGAGGGACTGACCCCCTTCACTCATGGCTGAGGGACTGAACTCCTGTCAAGTCATCGACCTTAATAAACTGAACACCTTACAATCACCTCTGCACTTCTTCCACTGTCTCCAGTATAAGTGTCATCTCTGCCTTCGAATCACGAAGCCTGCTGCGCAGGTGAAACGTTTCGACATAAAAGATACCCAAACGTTGCACATGTTGCTGGGTCTTCAACGGGTCTTCACACTGACCCCACTATCTACATCCTGGGTCAGTATACACAGCTCTCAGCTCAACACTACCAGTCTTGTGTGGAAGAATACACTTATTGTTCAGTTCAGCACATTTATATATACTCGTTTCTTAGTTATCTCTGTATTAGGACTGAAGAAGACACTCGGGGCGAAACGTTTCCTCTAATAAATGTCCTGGACTGTACATAAGTGTCTTTTTCCACACCTTGTCGGTATCACCTGACCATTTCTCACTACCAGTCTTATTTATACACTTGAAGATGTGTCAACATCCCTAAGAAATTCACAATACACATACACGAAAGGAAATATTAGACGACGTTTCGGTCCGTCCTGGACAATTATCAAACCACAACTAGTACGTATAAGTCACGGTACTGTGACTTATTCTGCGTCCCTTGGAATTATATTTTGGTTTTGGAAAATAAGTCGCAACGTCGTAGCTGAAGAAAAATCAGTATTAACCTGCCGTTTGGAGAGGAATTTGTAAATTCTCGATGCGTTATGGATCCACATCAAGTCACGACGACTAATATGACATCGACTATAGACTGAGGGACTATTTACCTTAAACTACTACTTATCTTCCACCTTTCTCTGCATTGGACTGAAGAAGCCACTGCATGGCGAAACGTTTCTAGAATAAAGATACCGAAATGTTGCACAAGTCTCATCAACTTGTCGATTTTCTAAAGCATTCATTCACATTCTGTCAGACATAGCAACATCATCTTGGGTTCTTGATGCTGGGATTTCTTCAATATATGTCTAACCTATAGACACGACCTACTTCCACTAATGGTGTCGTCCACTGGTGACTTTCTAAAGCATTAAGCTCTCCATGTTAACGCGGACAAACCAAGTGGCTGATGGGAAGACATGCTGCAGACTAAGCTTTTACTGGTACAACGTCTCGCCTATGAAGAGCTTTATCGAGTCATCCTATGATAACATACACAAAAGCTCTACTGAGGAACGTTGTCCTAACAGAAGCTTCTTCTGTAACGTCGCCCTCTCGTTAACAGTACGGCGTTGTTATCAAGTTGCTCACGCTATCAAGTACACTAAGTTGGCCACGCCATTAACAGTGAGCGAGTTACACCAGCCATCAACCCTGTAATGCTCAGTAATAATGGTGGAATTATTGACAAAATATTAGGTAAATGGACTCGTATGCAACTAATGTTACATATTATTGTGGCAGCGTTTCGCTCAGGCTTGACAGCTCCTGGTGAGCGAAACGTTGCCACAATAAAATGTCACATTAGTTGCATCTGTAACCATTTGCCTAAGAGGGTAACATTCTCCACAGTAAACAATAGCATGATCCTTTGTACCAAAATGTTACTTACTATTTACATAAATGCTGTCAATAATCTTTTATATTTTATGCAGTTTATAGATTTATAAAAAAAAATATTTAACATAATTTTGTAATAATATTTAAGTATTTAAAATATATTTCTACGATCGAAAATAAAAGAATCTACATTCCAATAATGCGAGGACTCGCTACAAAAAAAGGTCATTTACAGCTTCTAAAAACTCCACAACAAATATCTTTAAGTCTGCGGATAATCTCCTGTTCCACATTTTTTACTCCGAGACTTATCCTCAGTCCACAAACACACGACTTTTTTTGCTTTCAGCTTTCCAATAAGTCTTAGGGACGGAGCTTTGAAAACATGGCTGGTGCTTTTAGTGACATTCTCCCTTTCACAGCAGGTCTACTTATGAGATCTGGCCAGTCCTCTCCACCATCTTGGTAATGGCTATGGGATCAGTGTACATAGTATACGGTGCAACAAAATACCCATAAATGCAAGATTACGGTGCTCTTCTCCAAGGACTGATTACCTTATCTTTTGTATATAGTTCTACTGTCTTCCCATTATGTCCTTGTAGCGTATTGATAAAGCCACTGGATGGCGAAACGTCTACAAATAAAGATACCCAGATGTCGCACATGTGTCTAATTCTTCACACATGCAGTATAATGCGATCCTTTATTGACAGTGATTAGTGACTAGTTTTCCATCGTGTCGGTTTTTATACCATTTACCTCCACCCGGAACCCTCTCCAGGTATACCGTACATAGTATACGCATGACCAGTGCTGGAGTACTCGGCGCCACCATGAAACCCTCACCTCATTAAGCACACAGAAACGTGAGAACGTTCAGAGATTTGCTACAAGCCTTGTCTCAGCGCTGGGAAACAAAGATGAGTTAAGACAGCTGGATTTTGCATTACTAGAAGACCGGGATAGCGGAGGGAACATTATCACTATTGTAATGGTATTCAGAAACATTGATATAGCTGATAGATCATAGGAGATGAAAGGAAACAGTACGAGAAGACAACTCAAATAACCTAGATGGACAGTAGAAGGAATTCCTTCAATGCGAGGCTTCGGAAAAAGATTGGACAAATATGTGGGTGGGAATGTATGGGCCAGTAGGCTTGCTGCAGTGTTCTTCCATTATGTTCTTTTGTAATTTGAAAAAAAAAAAAAAACTCATCAGTAGAATGAAAAGTGTACAAGACAGTCCAGGAGGATAGTGAGGAATGTCATATGGTAATTCTTCACCCTGACTGCTTAGGAAGTGATGCGATCTGGATGAGGATGTGTACAGAAAAAAGCTCATACACACCATAGAGTAGGTATGATAGAAACATTGAGGCCAGGAATAATGTGCTACCCTTCTTAAATAAGAGATTCCAAGAGCCAGGATTCGACCCCCGCAGCCACAAATAGAAGAACACAAATCGATAAATACACATCCAAAAGTAGCAAGCAATAACTGCAAGAAATATTTAGAATCCATGATAGATACAGGCCAGACAATCAGAGCTCTCTTCCAATAAACACAAACACGTCTTTAAATGGAATAACAAGGTAATCTCTCGCACAAACACACTGGCAGACGTCTTGCTCAGCAGACCAGTCATATGATACCTGATGGTAACTTACCCACGAGGGATAAGCTCATACCTGTTCTTGGCAGGAACAAGATCACTTCAAGGTGCTTCAGTTTGGATCCTCTATGGTGCGCGGATTCTGCTTCCCAGAGAATCCAATGTTATTATTCCTTGACAGATGTCGTACCTTGGTATTTGAGGTTTTAAAGATGATGGCTGGATTCTCTCAGGATGCGAGGGTCCAGAATTGATATATCGTATCCAAGGAAAAGTAGTTGATAGGAATGACCTAATTTTCCAAAATGATGCGATCGGTGGCGGTTCCAGAATTTCTCTATAGAAGGGGCTTAGGAGTGTCAGTCTGGCTGGAAGTGGGGGCTGGAGGACTTATCTTCAATCTATTATTATTTTTTAAGTGGGAGGCTTTGGGGGCTGATAGAGAATTTAAGAGGCCTTGGCACCGCCTCTGGGTGGGATTCTAAACAAGGGCTGAGAAAACATGGTACACAGACGCAGGTTACAAGCCTCCTGGACCACTCCACTAATGACCTGGTCTTCTTCACCACCTGCTTCGTATATTCCCCATGACACGTGAATCTCAAGGTGGTTTAGTATTTCCAGAACGTGTACTTTACATCGGTTTTATTTAGACTTGCGTAAATATAGCATATTTACCTTTCATCATGTCTAAATGATTTTACTTTCGACAAAAATATAAAAAAAACTGCCTGTCAAAATAAATTGTTAGTTTTCTGTTGTATTTAGAGTTCTGGAGCAATAGGTAAACAAGAACCTACATCTAGTCTTAGACATAATCTCATGTTGTGTGTAAGTTAACCTTTAAGAGAGAGAGAGGGACCTTGATGGTGAAGTGCTCTTGATCCAAGGGTTTGGAAATTCACCCTTTTCTTCCTCATTTTCTGTACATGAATGGTATTACGATAAAGACAGGATGAAAAGTAGACACATGTGCAACATCTGGATATCTTTATTGCAGACGTTTCGCCCTCCAGTGTCTTTATCAAAACAAGGATATAATTGGTAGACAGAAAGAACTATATACAAAAGATGAGGTAATCAGTGCCTCAGTCTTGGTGAAGAGCAGCGTAGTCTTCAAGACTACGCTGCTCTTCACACCAAGTCCGAGACTGAGGCACTGATTACTTCATCTTTTGTATATAGTTATACTGTCTTCAAATTATATCCTTGTTTTGATAAAGACACTGGAGGGCGAAACGTCTACAATAAAGATATCCAGATGTTGCACATGTGTCTAATTTTCATCCTTTTTCTGTAGCAGCAGCAGCAACAACAAGAGCAACAGCAGCAGCAACAAGAGCAACAACAGCAGCAGCAGCAATAATAAGAGCAACAGCAACAAGAGCAGCAGCAGCAACATCAACAAGACATTCAGAAGTAACGTTACCATAAGAGGTGAGGTTCCAGATGACAGACACAAGGCAGACACAAACTGCTTTTAACATGACCTAACTCTCCAGTGTGTACAAGTCAGGTGGACCAGTGTGTGTGTGTGTGTACAAGTCAGGTGGACCAGTGTGTGTGTGTGTGTACAAGTCAGATGGACCAGTGTGTGTACAAGTCAGGTGGACCAGTGTGTGTGTGTGTGTACAAGTCAGATGGACCAGTGTGTGTACAAGTAAGATGGACCAGTATGTGTACAAGTCAGATGGACCAGTGTGTGTACAAGTCAGATGGACCAGTGTGTGTACAAGTCAGATGGACCAGTGTGTGTACAAGTCAGATGGACCAGTGTGTGTACAAGTCAGATGGACCAGTGTGTGTACAAGTCAGATGGACCAGTGTGTGTACAAGTCAGATGGACCAGTGTGTACAAGTCAATGGACAGTTGCAGCGATGGACCAGTGTGTGTACAAGTCAGATGGACCAGTGTGGTACAAGTCAGATGGACCATGTGTACAAGTCAGATGACCAGTGTGTACAAGTCAGATGGACCAGTGTGTGTACAAGTCAGATGGACCAGTGTGTGTACAAGTCAGATGGACCAGTGTGTGTACAAGTCAGATGGACCAGTGTGTGTACAAGTCAGATGGACCAGTGTGTGTACAAGTCAGATGGACCAGTGTGTGTACAAGTCAGATGGACCAGTGTGTGTACAAGTCAGATGGACCAGTGTGTGTCAAGTCAGATGGACCAGTGTGTGACAAGTCAGATGGACCAGTGTGTGTACAAGTCAGATGGACCAGTGTGTGACAAGTCAGATGGACCAGTGTGTGTACAAGTCAGATGGACCAGTGTGTGTACAAGTCAGATGGACCAGTGTGTGTACAAGTCAGATGGACCAGTGTGTGTACAAGTCAGATGGACCAGTGTGTGTACAAGTCAGATGGACCAGTGTGTACAAGTCAGATGGACCAGTGTGTGTACAAGTCAGATGGACCAGTGTGTGTACAAGTCAGATGGACCAGTGTGTGTACAAGTCAGATGGACCAGTGTGTGTACAAGTCAGATGGACCAGTGTGTGACAAGTCAGATGGACCAGTGTGTGTACAAGTCAGATGGACCAGTGTGTGTACAAGTCAGATGGACCAGTGTGTGTACAAGTCAGATGGACCAGTGTGTACAAGTCAGATGGACCAGTGTGTGTACAAGTCAGATGGACCAGTGTGTGTACAAGTCAGATGGACCAGTGTGTGTACAAGTCAGATGGACCAGTGTGTGTACAAGTCAGATGGACCAGTGTGTGTACAAGTCAGATGGACCAGTGTGTGTACAAGTCAGATGGACCAGTGTGTGTACAAGTCAGATGGACCAGTGTGTGTACAAGTCAGATGGACCAGTGTGTGTACAAGTCAGATGGACCAGTGTGTGTACAAGTCAGATGGACCAGTGTGTGTACAAGTCAGATGGACCAGTGTGTGTACAAGTCAGATGGACCAGTGTGTGTACAAGTCAGATGGACCAGTGTGTGTACAAGTCAGATGGACCAGTGTGTGTACAAGTCAGTGGACCAGTGTGGTACAAGTCAGTGGACCAGTGTGTGTACAAGTCAGGTGGACCAGTGTGTGTACAAGTCAGGTGGACCAGTGTGTGTACAAGTCAGGTGGACCAGTGTGTGTACAAGTCAGGTGGACCAGTGTGTGTACAAGTCAGGTGGACCAGTGTGTGTACAAGTCAGGTGGACCAGTGTGTGTACAAGTCAGGTGGACCAGTGTGTGACAAGTCAGGTACAGTGTGTGTCGCAGGTGACCAGTGTGTGTACAAGTCAGGTGGACCAGTGTGTGTACAAGTCAGGTGGACCAGTGTGTACAAGTCAGGTGGACCAGTGTGTGTACAAGTCAGGTGGACCAGTGTGTGTACAAGTCAGGTGGACCAGTGTGTGTACAAGTCAGGTGGACCAGTGTGTGTACAAGTCAGGTGGACCAGTGTGTGTACAAGTCAGGTGGACCAGTGTGTACAAGTCAGGTGGACCAGTGTGTGTACAAGTCAGGTGACCAGTGTACAGTCAGTGTGTGTGACAAGTCAGGTGGACCAGTGTGTGTACAAGTCAGGTGGACCAGTGTGTGTACAAGTCAGGTGGACCAGTGTGTGTACAAGTCAGATGGACCAGTGTGTGTACAAGTCAGATGGACCAGTGTGTGTACAAGTCAGATGGACCAGTGTGTGTACAAGTCAGATGGACCAGTGTGTGTACAAGTCAGATGGACCAGTGTGTGCACAAGTCAGATGGACCAGTGTGTGCACAAGTCAGATGGACCAGTGTGTGCACAAGTCAGATGGACCAGTGTGAGTACAAGTCAGATGGACCAGTGTGAGTACAAGTCAGGTGGACCAGTGTGAGTACAAGTCAAATGGACCAGTGTGAGTACAAGTCAGGTGGACCAGTGTGAGTACAAGTCAGGTGGACCAGTGTGAGTACAAGTCAGATGGACCAGTGTGAGTACAAGTCAGGTGGACCAGTGTGAGTACAAGTCAGGTGGACCAGTGTGTGTGTGTGTACAAGTCAGGTGGACCAGTGTGTGTGTGTACAAGTCAGGTGGACCAGTGTGTGTGTGTACAAGTCAGGTGGACCAGTGTGTACAAGTCAGATGGACCAGTGTGTACAAGTCAGATGGACCAGTGTGTACAAGTCAGATGGACCAGTGTGTACAAGTCAGATGGACCAGTGTGTACAAGTCAGATAAACCAGTGTGTACAAGTCAGATGGACCAGTGTGTACAAGTCAGATGGACCAGTGTGTACAAGTCAGATGGACCAGTGTGTACAAGTCAGATGGACCAGTGTGAACAAGTCAGATGGACCAGTGTGAACAAGTCAGATGGACCAGTGTGAACAAGTCAGATGGACCAGTGTGTAGAAGTCAGATGGACCAGTGTGTAGAAGTCAGATGGACCAGTGTGTAGAAGTACCGGTTAATATTGACTGATTGTGGGAATAGAATACATACAATCGGTGTCCCGTGGCCTGGTGGGAAAAGCTCTCGTTTAACACGGTGAGGATCCGGGTTCGATTCCCGGCGAAGGGGTGGAAACATTGGATGTGTTTACTTACACCGGTTGTCTATGTTCACCCATCAGTAAAATGGGTACCTGGGTGTTATTGGACTGGTGAGGGTCGCATCCTGGGATAAAACTGACCTAATTTGACCGAAATGCTCAGCTTAACAAGGGATTTTCTATATAGTAGTATGTCATTGATGTCAGCTATGGACTGTATACCTTGTACATGTACTTGTAGTAAATAAAGATATTATATTTATTTAAGAGACGTTTCGCCACTGGTGGCTTTATCTATCCTAAGACTTGTTAAAGCTAGTTTCGAAACGTTTCCTTCAATAAATGTCTTGGTCGTGAATAGGTGTCTTACTTCTGCAACTTTTATTTCTTCTTTATGTAGAGATGGAAGCGTCCAGCCTCCTCCTCGCTGCAACATTTAAAACCCAAGCTTCAAACCCATGTAACAGTGTTGGTACTGTTATTTTCTGATATTCTCTTATTTTTTTTTTCCTCCATGGGTAAAGTTCGTGTCGACAGCTGCGTCAACGCACAGTGACAGTAAAGGGTAGATGGGATACAAGGAGAATGGAATCGTCAGGTAAATCATCTTGATAATGGAAGAATTAGACGCTTTTACAACATTTGGGAAGCTTTACTGTGGAAATGCTTCGCCAATAAGTGGCTTCCTCAGTCCAATACAGAGATGAATGGTGGAAGAAGAGAAGGAGTTTGAGGTAATCAGTCCATCAATCTTTTCTCAAGATTGATGGACTGTTCACATTGACTCCAGGGTGAGGGACTGATTACCTCTAACTCCTCATCTTCCACCATTCATGTCTGTACCTGACTGAGGAAGCCACTTGTTGCAAAATTGTATTTTCTAAACTATTTATATCACATCTTGAGTGTATACAAGTGGAAGGCGATCAAAATCGACAGGTCTTAAAATATAATAAATGCACTAACGCCCTCGTTACCAATCTCAGGACTAGTAACGTCAGCTGGAGGTGACACCAGTGGTGGTGCTCCAGTATTATGCTGATGATGGCACACAACACCGGCTTGGCGAAAAGGTTGGACAAATATATAGGTGATTTTGATAAGGACCTGCCTTGCATGGGCCTACTGGCCTATGCAAGGCAGAAGTCTACCTGGAGGGCATTCCAGGGGTCAACGACTCCGCGGCCCGGTCCATGACCAGGCCTCCTGGTGGATCAGGGCCTGATCAACGAGGCTGTTACTGCTGGCCGCACGTAGTCCAACGTACGAACCACAGCCCGGCTGGTCTGGCACTGACTTTAGGTATCTGTCCAGCTCCCTCTTGAAGGCAACCAGAGGTCTACTAGTAATGCCCCTTATGGCTGGTGGGAGGCTGTTGAACAGTCTTGGGCCCCGGACACTTATTGTGTTTTCTCTTAGTGTACCAGTGGCGCCCCTACTTTTCACTGGGGGTTCGTATGGAGTGATTTCTGTGTGCAAATTAGGGACCAGTCCCTCCAGAATCTTCCAGGTGTAGATTATGATATATCTCTCGCCTGCGCTCCAGTGAATATACGTCTAGTGCTTCCAGGCGTTCCCAGTAGTTAAGGTGTTTGATGGAACTTATACGTGCAGTAAAGGTTCTCTGTACATTCTCTAGATCTACAATTTCACCTGCCTTGAATGGGGATGTTAATGTACAGCAGTATTCTAGCCTAGAGAGAACAAGTGACTTAAAAAGGATCATCATTGGCTTAGCATCTCTTGTCTTGAATGTTCTCATTATCCATCCTATCAGTTTCCTCGCAGATGTGATAGTGGCATTGTTGTGATCCTTGAAGTTGAGATCCTCAGACATTACCACTCTCAGGTCCTTCACATTGCTTTTCCGTTCTATTGTGTGATTTAGAGTTTGTAATATACTCAGTCCTAGCTATTATTTCCTCCAGTTTTCCATAACTGAGTAGTTGGAATTTGTCTTCATTGAACATCATATTGTTCTCTGTTGCCCATTGGAAAACTTGGTTTATATCTTCTTGGAGATTTGCCGTGTCCTCAATAGATGACAGTCTCATGCAGATCCTAGTATCATCTGCAAAGAATGATACGGTGCTATGGTTGACATCTCTGTCTATGTCTGATATGAGGATGAGGAACAGGATAGGGGCGAGTACTGTGCCTTGTGGAACAAAGCTCTTCACTATGGCAGCTTCCGATTTAACTCTGTTTACCACTACTCTTTGTGTTCGATTGGTTAGAAAGTTGAAGATCCATCTGCCTACTTTCCCAGTTATCCCTTTAGCACGCATTTTGTGTGCTATTACACCATGATCGCACTTGTCAAAGGCTTTTGCAAAATCTGTGTATACTACATCTGCATTCTGTTTGTTTTCCAGAACATCTAAGACCATATCATAGTGGTCTAACAGTTGCGAGAGGCAGGAGCGACCTGCTCTGAAACCATGTTGCCTTGGATTGTGCAAGTTTTTGAGTCCAAGTGGTTTGCAATCCTGCTTCTTAGAACTCTTTCAAAGATTTTTATGATGTGGGACGTTAAAGCTATTGGTCTATAGTTCTTAGCTGTTGTTTTGGTGCCACCTTTATGGAGTGGGGCTATATCCGTTGTTTTTAGTGACTGTGGAATCTCACCTGTATCTATGTTCCTTCTCCATAGCATACTTATGGCCTGTGAGAGGGGTTTCTTGCAGTTCTTAATGAACACAGAGTTCCACGAGTCTGGGCCTGGGGCTGAGTGCATGGGCATGTCGGCGATGGCTTTCTCAAAGTCTAGCGTAGTTAGGGTTATATCAGAAATTTGGTGTTCCTCCATTCTTGGAATCTTTAATGACGAAAGGTTTCGACTGAGCTGTAAGATTCCCTACCTCGTCTACCTCTTCTTGGTGGAAGACGAAGTTGAGGGAGAGTTTGACGTAATCAATCCACCAGTCTTGGTGCATGATAATCAGTCTCTCATCTTACAGCATGAGAAAGTACATGGGGGTAAGACAGCAGGAGACCCGGAGACCCGGGGCTCCACACTGAGGCTATCTACTCTGAACTAGTTGCAGTCAGTAATAATGTTAGTGGAATTACCAACAATATGTTAGGTAAAAGGACACAAGTGCAACTAATGCGACATTTTTATTATGGCAGTAGATTCACTTGTGTCCTTTTACTTAACTTACAGTCTAGGTATCAACAGTTCTGTCTAAAATAGCTGATATTAGGATAGCACCAGGCTATCAGGAGGAAACTCGGCTTGTGGTCGCCATGTCAACTAGAGGTCAGAGCACTAGAGTTTCTACATCACCACTCTTGTCATGATGAATGAGTGTAGAACAAGCAGAGCATTCATGCCTCTCTGGTGTCTCAGTCGGGGCATGATAGTCTCTTCTCTCGGTACAAAAATAAATCAGCCTGAGACTTGACCCGTCAACGCCAAAGGATAAATAATGTGCGAATAAATAAATACTAGAAAATAATAAGCTAATGTTTTCTTCTCTGGGCGACTTAGGAAAATAAACCCTCCAGATAAACTGCATATGTCAGGTGTATGTCACACCGAGATGGTGACTGAGTTGATCACCAGGGGAAACAATTGTTGCAGAGTAGTGCAGTGCTAATCAATGGATAAGGTTGTAGCAGCATAGAGAGAGAGGGAGCGAGCGCCACCTCTCATGTAAGTCACTCCAGCTCTGCTTCCAGAAAACCTATAAAGTTTTCGTGGCTACCAAACTCGTGGTGAAATGCTCGACGAAATCTTCATCGCTCTACTGAAGTCTGTCAGCTCAGGCTGACAGACTTCAGTACCAAAAGTACTAGACACGTACCGTGTGATGGGATATAAGGAAATATAGCTAGTTTGTTCCCCCAGTTAAACTATCAGAACAGAGTAGCAGCACACTAGAGGTGTTCCTCATCTTATTAAACCTCTTACTCATTAAATGAAAAAAGGACTTCACTTTCTCACCATTTACCAGAAAGATGAGAACCACTCACCCGTTGTGTAAATGGTTGCGAGCTCTAGCTCCCCGTCCAACAGTAAGCTTTCCCCCTTGCTGTAAGCACTGAATTCATACTTAATGCTCAATGCTCTTCAGTAAGCTTTGGCCCTAAACTGTAGCACTGAAGCTTGTTATGATGTAAGCTTTTGTTTCATACGTCTTTAATTCTATTAACTTTAACCTCCCACCAGAGTGGTCGTCAAGGCTACGCCGGCGGGAGATTCCTCTGTAAAAACTTGCATTTGTGGTCACAGTTGTGCTTATGCTAACCTTCCTATGGAGCATAAATATACCTAATTGGATGAATCTTATTGTAGCCAGCTGGCCCAGTGGCTAACGCGTCGGTCTGGAGTTTTACGACTCTGATCGCGGGTTCTATCCCCGCCCGTGGTATGGTTTGTTTACAATCGTGTCATTACAATTTCGTGAGTTATGTATATATATGTTTACCCAATGGGGGTTGATAAATGATTCTCTGTGACTTCTGTAGCCTTGTGCGAACACTCGCTGGATGAGCTTCTGCTGGACTATATATTAAGTTTTAAAATTCTGAGTCTTACGTAGTGCTGGTCCAACTTAACGCCGGGTCATTTAGTGACTTGTGCTGCTGGTAGGGATGCCGGGCTTCCCACAGGGTGCTTGCCTAGGAACCCAGCATTTCCTTCGGGATAAAACGTGGGGATGTTTTCAATTTCGTCGAAATTTGCCGACAAGAGCGATTATGCGGGACAAATTATGAATACGGATTGCTGAATTGAAGAAAAATAGACTTATATATTTTTACTTTGTGATGTGAATATTTTTACTCTGTGATAATGACTTAGATTGAATGACAGTAGTATGTTGATAGGGATAGTGTCACATTTATAGTGTTACCTGCACTTGTATGTTACCTGTCGCCGCTTCTGGAGGTCACCGCCACCATGGCACGGTCCCAGACCAGGCCTATTTCCCGGCCTGATACATCAGGCTACTGGTACCCGCAGCCCACCATATGCACCACAACCTGGCTGATCAGGAACTGACTTCAGGTATTCGCCGAGTTTTCTATTGAAGACAGACAAGAGCTTGTTTGTATTAAATGAAATAGAATATATTTAAAACGCTGAAAAACCGCAAGACTCATGATTATTTATCAACAAAGTAAACAACAATGTCTGCCAGCAAGAAATAATTGTTTTTCTATAAACGAGGCTAATGTATCGTGTATACCATACATGTAAACAGCCT
>WNWK01024202.1:0-30052 GCA_009830355.1 Cherax destructor | reverse complement strand
ATTGTATTTACATTATTTCTTATGGGAAATAAGGTTTCGAATTATGTATTTTTCGTGTTAAGTAATAGCTCCTGGAACGGATTAATTACGTTAGTCGGGGTTCCACTGTATCTCTATTTCTGTAATATATCTTCCATTCTATCAAATGAGACCAAGAAACCACGAATACACCCATGAAAATACACCACAAAGTCGCTGTTTTAAACCAGAAACACGGTCACAGTTTTATTTTTTTCATTATGCACTGCGTGCTGCAGGATTTTTTTTATATGCACTTACTACATAGACCAGTTTTTCATATCTAGGCCCAAATTTACCACTCATAGCTTATCTAAGCGAGATGAGCTCATGACGTAAAACTACGGCACTGACACTGGCTTCAAAACCGAAGAACTACGGCATGGACCCTGAAAGTGTTAAAAATTTCATTAAATTACTAATTGTCAAAAGACTTCCCCAAAAGTTTCCCTAGATCCCTACAGGTACCCTGGTACATATTATAAAAACCCTGATGAAGACAGAACAGTCTAAGCCACGAGGAAACTGTTGAAATGTGTACCAGTTAGTTGTGCGTCACAAGCTACACAAAGGGAGAAAAGGAGCACTTGCAAACAGGTATGATAAGATAAGATTTGTTCAGATTTTTAACCAGGAGGGTTATCCACTCAGGATAACTCGAGAAAGTCAGTGCATCATCAAGTACTCTGTCTTATTTCCACTGGGGTCGTGTAATCTTGTCGCCAGTCGACTAACATTTAAGTACAGTGGACACCGGATATCGGACGGTGCGGATATTGGCCGCTTTTTTTGCCGAAATTCTATCCTGGATTCCGGCCGGCGACTCAGAAATCGGCTGTTTTGGACACGTCCGCCAGCCGAGGATGCCGCATGCATGAGTCAGTCTGGCTGTGTCTCTTGGTGAATGAGCAACACTCCGCACATTCATATAAGCATTTCGCTATGATCCATTGTTTTTTATGGTTTGTTTATTGAGTGCGATTGCAAAATAAGCCACCATGGTAAAGAAAGTGAGAAACATGATAGAATTCAAGAAAGAAATTGTAGCAAAGTACGAAAGTGGTGTACATGTGCTCAAGCTTGCCAGGATGTATGGCAAATCCAAATCAACAATCACTTCCATCCTGGCAAAGAAAGTAGAAATCAAGGAAGCTAATATTGCGAAAGGGGTAAATATGCTAATGAAACAAAGATCACAAACAATCGAAGATGTGGAGAAGTTATTGTTGGTGTGGAGTCGATCATTTGTGAAAGAGTTGGTGGAGGACCACAGGGAAGAGCTAACCACTGAAGAGCTGCAAGACCTTCATCTGCAACAGCAACAGACCACAGCTGAGGAAATTGGTTCAGAGGAGGAGGAAGAGAGAGGGAAGAAGGTGGCTTCTTCAGCGATTATGGACATTTGTGCAAAGTGGAGGGAGGTGCAAAGTTTTGTAGAGAAATATCACCCTGACCAAGCTGAAACAAGACATATCTGCAACATGTTCAGTGACAAAACCTTGTCCCACTTCAGGCAAATCTTAAAGAGACGTCAGAAACAGACCTCTCTGGACAGTTTTTTTGTGCGACAGGTGCAGTGACTCTCAAGCTGGTCCTAGTGCCAGTAAAAGACAAAGAAGGGAAGTAACCCCAGATAGGGACTTGATACCTGAAGTCCTTATAGAGGGATATTCCCCTTCCAAACAATAATCAGTCCTCCCTCTCTCCTCCTCCCTGTCTTCCATACGCCAACAAGAGTCTTCAATAAAGGTAAATGTGATGTTAAATGTTCATTTATCCATTTCATTAGTCATTTTATTTAGTTCTCATTGTTTTGTGTATGTAAAACTATAGTTAATCTTTAAAAAATGTATTTTTTGTTAATATTTTTGGGTGTCTGGAACAGATTAATTGTATTTACATTAATTCTTATGGGAAATATTACTTCGTTTTTTGGCCTTTTTGGATTTAGGTCGACCTTCTGGAATGGATTATGGCCGAAATCCGGGGCTCCACTGTATCTACTTACTGCTAGGTGAACAAGGACAACAGGTGTTAGGAAACACGCCCAATGTTTCCACTCATGCCAGAGACTGAATCATGGACACTCAGTGTGTGAGACGAGAGCATTGCCAACCAAGCCAAGGGACACCATGGTTATGGGCGAGATCTGTGTGCTCAATCTTCAATTGACAGCCTTCCAATGGAGTATCCATAGAGAGAGGCAAGAGTGTGCTATTTAACAACAGAGCATGGATGACAACAAGATTCTAGAGCATTATGGGAGACTCAGTTGATGCCTATCATAATGAGAGAACCTTGCCTGGTGATTAGTTGTGAAAGCCATTAATACTGCACACAAAACACATGTATAGACCTTACTAGGGTCCAGAGAGGTAAGTATCAGTGTGAATAAGGTGACATATTCCAAATAGGCACCTCCCTCTCCCCCCAGACCCCAAACACAGAAATATGGATTTTATAGTATAGCACTATAAAAACCCTCTACCACAATAATTTATGAACAGCCTAGGGGAGCTACACCATCTAATTTAAATAAGTAATTCCACATTATAATGGTAATATACAAGTCAACAAAAAATGGCATTTTCAAAATATCTAAAATTATTATTATTATTATTATTGTATTATTACTATAATCACGATGAAGTGTCAGTCTTAAAAAGAAAATTAAGTTAATTACATGTACAGTGGTACCTTGAGTTACGAGCTTAATTCGTTCCAGACAGCTATTCAAGTGCCGATACCGAAGGAATTTTTTCCCATAAGAAATAATAAAAATTAGATTAATCCATTTCAGACCCCCAAAAATACACTTACAAAAGCACCTACAAAAATACACTTACATAATTGTTTGAGTTGGGAGCTGCTCGTAAGTAGAGGTACCACTGTATAACTAAAATGACATGTTATCTTCCATGATATGCAAATATTTAAAATATGTAGAAAAAAAAATCACCTTTCCTTCATACACAACAGTGTATTTGGGGACTCCATGAGGTGTCCAGAAGTTAAAGTTGAGGGAATCAACAAGGAAGATCCAGTCAACAAGCTGTGCTTTAGTCAGCCCTTTGTTTAGTGGCAGTACTTCATTCTAAAAAGTAATCAAGTCAGAAAACAATTAACATTAGAAGTGTGTACACATTAACAAAATAATAAGAAATAGATTACACATTTCTTCTTTATTCACGTTACTAGGACAAGCTTTCGGTCTAACTAGACACTTATAAGTTGCTTTGCGTAACTGAAGGAGACATTCCCACCCCTCCTCCTGAAGCAAATAATTCCACTACTTTGAGCCTGATTTCAAGCTAATTCTAGTTCTGAAACCAACCAAAATCATCTCTATATTGGTAATATATCTTCCATTCTATCAAGAAACAGCCAATAAACCCATAAAAACCATCCACAAAAAAAACTCAAAGTCACTATTTTAAACCAAATATAAGGTCAGAGTTTTGTTTTTCCCTTTATACACTGTGTGGGGAAGGAGATTTTTTATAATGTGCACACCCATTCTTTCATGTTTAGGCCAAAATTTACTGGTCATAGTTTATCTGAGGGAGCTGAGCTCAAAACATAGATCTACATAAGTGACCCTGGCGTCAATAACATAAATCTATGGATGAAACAATGAAAGCATTAAGAAGGAAAATAAAGGTATGTATATACCGAATGCAAGTACAGGTAGAGGTTTGTAAGGTTTACCTATCATACATGTTCATCAGGCAGAAAGAAAAGATCAGCAATCCTGCCATTTGATCATAAAGGGCCCCAGCATCAAAGATCTAATGGCTAATTCAACCTCTGTAGCACTTACCATCATTCAAATGCTGAAATTCAACAGCATCAACCACAAGTGGATAGGTTCACTACATCAACTGCGGCAGTCAAGACACATCATTCAACAGCAGACACTAGTTACCTCTTACACAAGCTTGATGTTGCATGCTCATACATGCAAGAGGGAATTAACAGGCAGACTATTGCACTCAGTCATGGGTAACTCCTATAATTGTTCTCTGGCTCTCAGTTTTGATGGGAAAAAGTATTGGCCAGTAGTTTCACAGAGAGGTGTAAGGAAACAAGCCCAATGTTTCACCCATGCCAGGGAGTGAACCACACACATACAATGTGTGAGCTTAGAATATTATCAACTGAACCATGAACACCCACCACAGAAAATAAATTCTGGCAACCAACTGAAATGATCACAAGCTTTTACTTATACAATTGACTTCCTGTGGCCAGGAGGTTTGTAATATGCCTACCCTTATATTAACTCTGTGAAATCACAGCATTAGTAAGTTTAGCCTCGGGCAACTAAGCTTATCAATGTTATGTGGTTAAGGTTATCCTTAGATTAGTATTAATCTTAAGTTAGCCTTAATTTATTCCTAATTTGTCCAAAATCTACTGCATAACTAGGGGATCATCCATGTAAGTCATCATTATAAAAACTGAAATTCACATGGCAATTCATGAATAATAAAGATTTTATTTATAAACTTTTTTGACCGACTAATTTTGTAATTTTGGTTGACTGTATTGATTTCCCATGAATCCCTTCATAAATGTCCCCTTGCTCATGCTCTAACAGCATGTCAAGTCATAAAAAAAAAGGCATTGATCTTCACTCCCTCAGATCTGACATGATTACACATTTACAGGACTCTCAAACCCCTAGTATGGGCAGGCCCCGCTTATACAGCAGGTTAGGTTCTGAGCTAATGCTGTAAAGTGAAAATCATTGTAAAGTGAAACATAGCTTTCTTTCACTTTCAGAAGCATATAAAAGCCTGATAACATGTTTATACTATCATATATTAAGTGAGCAATAGAGTGAGGCCTAAAAAATGCATATACAGTACACACATTATACTTACCTTAAAATATTTTCATCCTTAGCTTATAGCAAGTGGTGAATATATTTATTGTAGGAAGTCTGAATAAATGGAAGAAATGGTATAATTGAAAACTGCTGCATTAGCAAAACGCTGTAAGGCAAAGCACTGTAAAGCGGGACCCGCCTGTACTTGAAACCTGTACCCACTCTCTCCAACACTTCCTTGAACAACCCCCATCTCTCCTTCCTTCCACTCCCAATTTATACACTCTTAGTTTTCTTAGTTTACTCCATCCTCTCTAAATGCCCAAGCAACCTTAACAGTCTGAATTCTACACTCTATACTCCAAATTCTCTACATAATGCTAACAATAAAAACAGTTAGAAATGTATTAGATAAAAAATTTCAACTTTAATTTTTTTTTTTAAATTTAGGAACCAGTGCCAATTAGTAGCACCCACAGTAGGGGATCATGCTTCAAACACCTTCTACTGTACAGCAATAAGTACTGGAATGGGTTTCCTGATAATGTAATGGCAAGTCTAAGTATAAATCCATTTAGAATAGAGTAAGATACATAAGATTTCTTCAGATTTTTAACCTGGAGGGTTAGCCACCCAGGATAACCCAATAAAGGCAATGCGTTATCGAGGATTGTCTATCTTATTTCCACTGGGGTCCTTTAACCCTTTGGGGGTCCAAAGGGTCTCTCTGAAACTCGTTCTCAGGGTCCACGAATTTAAAAAAAAAAAAAATTATTTTTTCTTATGAAATGATAGAGAATCTTTTTCCGATCATAACGCCACAAACATTATGAAATTTGATCGAAAACTAACGGAATTATGCTTTCGCAAAGTTAGCAGTATCCATGACATTTACGCATTGCGATTTCGCCCACTTTGAGCCCTATTTTCGGCAAATTCCAATGTTTTAGTCTACTAAAATTATAGCTATTTCGCTAGAACTCCATTTCTTCTATCGATTGAGTACAAGAAACTGCCTATTTACCAATTTCAACTACCCAAAATAGTGGTCAGAAAATGGCAATTTGGCCAATTTCACACAAATTTCAAACTATGCCAATTTCAAAATAGGGTTCATAATAAACAAGGCAGACATTCCTGGCACTAAAATAACACCTTCTCTGTTCATTAGTCACGTCTCCAGGCCCCTCTTATATTACTTTTGCTTTCCATTTTGAATTTTTATTCTCACAAAAAATAGAAGATTTACTGTTATGTATACAACTGCATCATTGTGAAAATGGTATAAATAATATCAGCGTACTTGTGCAAGAATATTAAACTCTCCAGTTGATGTGTATTGGACGCATGGTGTGATTTGTTTACTCTTGAACATCGGCCAAAATCGAACATTTTCGCTACTTTGCGCTCAGTTTCAAGGTACTTGTCATCGTGAAACCAGTCAAAATTATCTCTATTTCTGTAATATATTATCTATTCTATAAAATGAGACTAAGAAAACGAGAATACAAGCATAAATACCATACAAAAGTAGACTGCAAAGTCGCTGTTTTAAACCAAAAACACGGTCAGTTTTTTTTTTCCTCATTATGCACTGTGTGGTGCAGGAATTTTTTTATACTGCGCACACTGACCACACAGACCCATTCTCTCACATCTAGGCCTAACAGCCTGTTTCTGCTTGATTTGAGGGCGCTAGAATTTAGGCGTACTAGTACGTCAATAACCCCAGGGCGTAATATGTACAGTAGACCGTCATTTAGCACGATAGTTACGTTCCTGAAAAAGTAGTGTTAGATAATTGTGTGTTAAATAATTAACAGAACTTAGGGGAAAAATAGGGTTACGTTCCTGGGAGTCCCCAAAAAGCCAAACAAGTTTTTTTTAGACCAACAGATCTTACAAAAATAAAAGTGAATATATAATTGTAGTTCATTATCGTGATGTATTATGTTGTTTTTACTGCTTAAGACTACAAATGTAACAGAAATAATAGTATTTACCTTAAATTGTGGGTGCTGGTGTTTGTGGATGATTGTGAAGAGAGTGGAGAGTTATGCTGTGGCCCTACTGGGCTGAGGTGGATGGTAGAGGTTCTGGTACTGAAGTCGATGGTTGTACTGAGTGTCTAACTTTAAGTCATTCAGTAAGTCAGTCAAGTCATTCAGTCAGTGTGTCAGTCAAGTCATTCAGTCAGTAAGTCAGTCAAGTCATTCAGTCAGTAAGTCATTCAGTCAGTAAGTCAGTCAAGTCATTCAGTCAGTAAGTCATTCAGTCAGTAAGTCAGTCAAGTCATTCAGTCAGTAAGTCAGTCAAGTCATTCAGTCAGTAAGTCAGTCAGTTAGTAAATCAGTCAAGTCAGTAAGTCAGTAAGTCAGTCAAGTCATTCAGTCAGTCAAGTAAGTCAGTCAGTCAAGTCATTCAGTCATAAGTCAGTCAAGTCATTCAGTAAGTCAGTCAAGTCATTCAGTCAGTAAGTCAGTCAAGTCATTCAGTCAGTAAGTCAGTCAAGTCATTCAGTCAGTAAGTCAGTCAAGTCATTCAGTCAGTCAAGTCATTCAGTCAGTCAAGTCACTCTGTCAGTAAGTCAGTCAAGTCATTCTATCAGTAAGTCAGTCAAGTCATTCAGTCAGTAAGTCAGTCAAGTCATTCAGTCAGTAAGTCAGTCAAGTCATTCAGTCAGTATATTAGTCAAGTCATTCAGTCAGTAAGTCAGTCAAGTAATAATATCTTTATTTACTACAAGTACATGTACATGGTATACAGGCCTAGCTGACATCAGTGACATACTACTATATAGAAAGTCCCTTGTTATGCTGAGCATTTCGGGCATATTAGGTCAGTGTCCTAGGATGCGACTCACACCAGTCGACTAACACCCAGGTACCCATTTTACTGATGGGGAACATAGACAACAGGTGTGAAGAAACACGCCCAATGTTTCTGCCCTGGCTGGGAATCGAACCCAGGCCCTCGCCGTGTGAAGCGAGAGCTTTAGCCACCAGACCACCAGACCATTCAGTCAGTAAGTCAGTCAAGTCAGTCAGTCAGTAAGTCACAGTCAAGTCAGTCAGTAAGTCACAGTCAAGTCAATCAGTAAGTCACAGTCAAGTCAGTCAGTAAGTCAAGTCAGTCAGTCAGTCAGTCACACAAACTTATGTTTACCTCTTTTTATGTGTACAAAGTAACACTTCATTACAGCCACAGGTTATGTCTTGTCTAATATCTTTTTCTTCGTTAATTCTAAGACTTAAATGCTTATACCTTTTCTTGCCACTTTGAGCAACACTTTGATTGCTTAGCAGATACAAGATATATTTATTTAAAGATCAAAACACAATTCACTCTCTCAGAGGACTTTTTTTTGACGCGTATGAAATATGTACGAATGCTGGGATGGTGGGGTCCAGGGAGGCTGGGGATGGCCGGTGGTGTCCCCTGCTGAACAACAACAAAGCTGCTTGTGGGAATGGTTATTTGTTTTTCCTTCCCGCAAACTGTAAGTTTATTCAGGTATACACAGATACAGTTACGAAGATTATCATACATAGCAGCATGTGTGTAGAGAACCCTAGGATAACCCAAAAAAGTCAGTGACTTATTTCCTTTGTCTGACTTTTTTTGGGTTATCCTAGGTTCTCTACACATATGCTGCTATGTATGATAATCAATGTAACTGTACTTACCTAATTGTGGTTGCAGGGGACAATACTCAGCTCCTGGCCCCATGTATCTGAATAAACTTACAGTTTGCGGGAAGGAAAAACAAATTCCCTTTTCCTCTAAGCACGAGGATTGGGCTTACACTTGAAATCACCTGATGCATTACTGAAAAGGAACAAGGTGAAGTGATCCTTTGCTGTCTTGAAGCCTGGTGCACTTTTCTCTTGCTGACTGATATAAGTTCGTGTTGGCATTTTCTTCCAGAAAACACTTCTCTCGTCAGCATTAAGCACTTGATGTGGCTCATAGCCGCCCTCAGTAGGACCCCCATTGACTCAATGGTTTAACCCACCGCGGGCTACCGTGCGTTCAAAAATTTTTCCACTCCCGTGAACCGTGTAATATCATTTTTACGTCGTGTTAGATAATAATGTGCCGCAATTCTTCAATCGTGCAATACCTGTAACATGTAACATAATCTCGTGCTAAATGACGGTCTACTGTACTAGTACGACCAAAACCCCGAAAGGGTTAAATTTGTCCCCAGGATGTGACCCACACCAGTTGGCTAACACCTACGTACCTACTCACTGCTAGGTGAACAGAGACAACAGGTGTAGGGAAATGTGTGAGGCGAGTGTGCTCCATAAGTGTCAGTTTATTTAGGCACAGGTACACGTAAGTACAGTTATACAAATTTAGGTGATTACATTTATTATACATAGTAACATGTCTATGTAAATTACCTAGGATAATCTAAAAAGTTAGACGAAGTGACTTTATTTCCAGTAGGGTCCTTCGTCAAAAATAATGAGTGAAGCTGCAGAAAAGGAATGGGAGGAAAGCGATTTCCTGTATTATTAAAACATTTATAAAATAATCTTTATGCAATATATTAATTTATATTGTTGCCATTGTTAATGTTAATAATGGTAGAGTATAAAACACACTATATAACTACCTAGACCATCATTTAACACGGTAACACGGTAGTTACGTTCCTGAAAATGCTGTGTTAGATGAACTGAAGAACTTATAGGAAAAATAAGGTTATGTTCCTGGGAGCCCAAAAAAAGCCAAACAACTTCTTACAAAAATAAAACTTCTTACAAAAATAAAAGTGAATATGTAATTGTAGTTCATTGCCGTGATTTATTATGTTGTTTTTACTGCATATTACAAATGCAACAGAAATAATAGTATTTCTTACCTTAAATTGTGGGTGCTGGCATTTGTGGATGATTGTGGAGAGTGAAGAGTTATGGGCTGAGGTGGATGGTAGAGGTTCTGGTACTGAAGTCGATGGTTGTACTGGAGTGGGCATAAATTCTGTAAGGGATTTCTGTTCTATTTTACCCTACAGTACATTATACAATTGAAGGTAAGGCATCGGCTGCTCTAGACACCGTTTCAGGGTCCTCTTCAGAGAAAAAGTCTAACTTTAAGTCATTCAGTCAAGTCAGTAACTCAAGTCAGTCAATCAAGTCAGTAAGTCATTCAGTCAAGTCAGTAAGTCATTCAGTCAAGTCAGTAAGTCATTCAGTCATGTCAGTAAGTCATTCAGTCAAGTCAGTAAGTCATTCAGTCAAGTCAGTAAGTCATTCAGTCAAGTCAAGTCAAGTCAAGTCAGTAGTCAGTCAGTCATTCAGTCAGTCAAGTCATTCAGTCAGTCAAGTCATTCAGTCAGTCAAGTCATTCAGTCAGTCAAGTCATTCAGTCAGTCAAGTCATTCAGTCAGTCAAGTCATTCAGTCAGTCAAGTCATTCAGTCAGTCAGTCATCAGTCAGTCAGTCAGTCAGTCAGTCAAGTCATTCAGTCAGTCAAGTCATTCAGTCAGTCAAGTCATTCAGTCAGTCAAGTCATTCAGTCAGTCAAGTCATTCAGTCAGTAGTCAGTCAGTCATTCAGTCAGTAAGTCAGCACAGTCATTCAGTCAGTAAGTCAGTCAAGTCATTCAGTCAGTAAGTCAGTCAAGTCAGTCAGTCAGTCAGTCAAGTCAGTCAGTCAGTAAGTCAGTCAAGTCAGTCAGTCAGTCAAGTCAGTAAGTCAGTCAAGTCAGTAAGTCATTCAGTCAATCAGTAAGTCATTCAGTCAATTCAGTAAGTCATTCAGTCAATTCAGTAAGTCATTCAGTCAAGTCAGTAAGTCATTCAGTCAAGTCAGTAAGTCAGTCATTCAGTCAAGTCAGTAAGTCAGTCATTCAGTCAAGTCAGTAAGTCAGTCATTCAGTCAAGTCAGTAAGTCAGTCATTCAGTCAAGTCATTCAGTCAGTCATTCAGTAAGTCAGTCATTCAGTAAGTCAGTCATTCAGTAAGTCAGTCACACACTCATGTTTACCTCATTTTATGTGTATAAAGTGATACTTCATTATGGCCACAGGTTATCTCTTGTCTAATATCTCTGTTTTCTTCGTTAATTCTAAGACTTTAATGCTTATAAATTTTCTTGCCACTTTCAGCAACACTGGTATGCATACTGGGTGTCATGATTGCTTGGCAGATACAAGATATGGTAATTAAAAGATCAAAACACAATTCACAAACACAGCTAGCTTGTAGAAGTGAAATGAACACGTATGAAGTACGAATGCTGGGATGGTGGTGGCAAGGATGGTGGGAGGTCTGCCCCGCTGATCCACAAAAGGGATTTTTTTCCCCTCCCGCAAACTGAACCCTGTTAAATTAATTTTACGAAGTGTTGTATAAAATTGTGCCACAATTCTTCAATAGTGCTATACCCAAATCGTGCCAAATAAACTCGTGTTAAATGACACTCTACTGTATATAACCATACAGCCTCTCCTCACTTAACACTTTCAGGGTCCAGAGGCCAAATTTCCAAGTGTGCACCAGGGTCCAAGAATTTAAAAAAAAAAATTTTGCTATTTTTTCTTATGAAATGGTAGAGAATCTTTTTCTAAAGATAATAAAACAAAAAGTACAAAATTTGATGGAAAATTGACGAAATTATGCTCTCGCGAATTTTGATGTGTCAGCGATATTTACGCATCGGCAATTTTGCCGATTTTGACTCCCATTTTAGGCCAATTACATTATTCTAGTCGACCAAATTCTTAGCTATTTCGCTAGTACAGTGGACCCCCGGAGTTCGTGACCATCGGAGTTCTTGAAAATCGGAGTTCGTGATATTTTTTCGCAAAAATATTGGTTCGGTGTTCACGATCTGCTCAGAGTTTGTGATTCGTCCCGTACACATACGCGTGGCCTGAGCGGGCCCGGGCACTCCATTCAGCATCAGTGTGCTATTGTTTACCAGTGAGTGACAGCCACCCACGCATTCCCACGCATTCATACCATACATTTTGTCATTATTCCACTGTTTTTAGTGCTTGCAAGTGCTAAATAAGTCACCATGGGCCCCAAGAAAGCTCCTAGTGCCAGCCCTGTGGTAAAGAATATCAGAAATATGGTGGAAATCAAGAGGGAGATCATTGCAAAATATGAAAGAAGAGTTCGTGTGGCTGAGCTGGCCAGGCAGTATGGCAAAGCCCATTCAACCATCACTTCCATTGTGGCCAAGGGAAAGGAAATCAAGGACGCTGTTGTTGCGAAAGGTGAAAGTATGGTCACAAAACAGAGATCTCAAGTGCTGGAAGAAGTGGAAACTTTGTTGTTGGTGTGGATCAACGAGAAACAATTAGCAGGAGATAGTGTTTCACAGGTGATAATATGTGAAAAAGCAAGGCAATTGCATAGTGATCTCATCAAGAAAATGCCTGCAATGAGTGCTGAAGTGAACGAATTTAAAGCCAGCAAGGGCTGGTTTGACAGATTTAAGAAACGTAGTGGCATACACAGTGTAATAAGGCATGGTGAGACAGCCAGTTCAGACAAACTTGCTGCTGAAAAATATGTATGTACAGGAATTTCAGGATTACATAAAGAGTGAAAATCTGAAACCTGAACAAGTGTTTAATTGTGATGAAACAGGCCTGTTCTGGAAGAAAATGCCCAACAGGACCTACATTTCTCAGGAGAAAAAGGCACTGCCAGGACACAAGCCTATGAAAGACAGGCTAACTCTTATGCTTTGTGCTAATGTCAGTGGTGATTTGAAAGTGAAGCCTTTACTGGTGTATAACTCTGAAAATCCCCGAGTGTTTAAGAAGTACAGTGTCGCTAAGAGTAATTTGTGTGTGATGTGGAAGTCTAACAGTAAGGCATGGGTCACTAGGGAAATTTTCTTTGATTGGTTTCATGAAGTGTTTGGCCCCAGTAAAGAAATATCTCGAGGAAAAGAAATTACCACTTAAGTGCCTCCTGGTAATGGACAATGCTCCTGGTCATCCTCCAGACTTGAAAGAGCAAATTGTGGAGGATTTGAAGTTCATCAAAGTGAAGATCTTGCCCCCTAATACCACTCCTCTCCTCCAGCCCATGGACCAGCAGGTCATTTGTAACTTCAAAAAACTGTACACCAAAGCAATGTTTCAAAGGTGCTTTGATATAACCTCAGACACTGCTTTGACCCTAAGAGAGTTCTGGAAAGATCACTTCAATATCCTCAATTGCATAAACCATATAGGGAAGGCTTGGGAGGAAGTGAGCACCAGGACTCTGAACTCTGCTTGGAGAAAATTGTGGCCAGACTGTGTCACAGATTTTGAAGGGTTTGGGGCTGAGCCTCAGGGCCCTGAGCCTGCTGTGGAAAAAATTGTGGCACTGGGGAAGTCCATGGGGTTGGAGGTTACTTGCGAGGATGTGGAAGAGTTGGTGGAGGAGGACAATGAAGAGCTAACCACTGCAGATATGCAAGAGCTTCAACTGCAACAGAAACCGACCACAGCTCAGGAAAGTGATTCAGAGGAGGAGGAGGAGGAAGAGATATGGAGGACATTGCCTTCTTCAAAGATTAAGGACATTTGTGCCAAATGGACTGAGGTACAAAGATTCATGGAACATTATCACCCTAACAAAGCTGTTGCAGGCCGTGCTGGCAACATGTACAATGAGACTGTGGTATCCCACTTCAGGACTGTTTTACAGGAACGCCAGATACAGACCTCCCTGGACAGTTACTTTATCAGACAGGGTTCCAGTGACTCTCAACCTGGTCCTAGTGGCATTAAAAGAAAAAGGCCAGTAACCCAGGAAGAGGACTTGGTACCTGCAGTGTTAATGGAAGGGGATTCCCCTTCCAAACACTAGCAACTCCTCCATCCTCCCCCCCTCCTCCCACACATCAACAACTCTTCAATAAAGGTAAGTGACATGTTATTGTACTATATTTAATTATTTTTCATTGTTTTCTGTGTAATTTAATGTATATTTAATGTACAAAAATATTTTATTTTAATACTTTTGGGTGTCTGGAACGGATTAATTTTATTTCCATTATTTCTTATGGGGAAAATAGATTCGGAGTTCGTAACGCCCTCTGGAACGGATTAATCACGAACTCCAGGGGTCCACTGTATTACATCTATTCTAATGATTGAGCACAAGAAATCGCCCAGTCAACTGTTTCAACTACAAAATAAAGTGATCGGAAATTGGTAATTTAGCCAATTTAACACAAAGTTCAAAATATTCCAATTTCAAAATAGGGTGCAGAATAAACAATGCAGGCATTCCTGGCACTAAACTAACATTTCCTCTGTTCATTAGTTACCTTTTCAGTCTTTACAAATGAATTCCATTTTTATTTTTTATTCAAACCTAAAAATGGAAGATTTACTTTTATGCAATAATGTAATAAATTTAACATTTCCGCTACTTTGAGCTCAGTTTCAAGCCATTTCCACTACTAAAACCAATCAAAATCATCTCTATTTCTGTAATACTATATCTTCCATTCTATCAAATGAGACCAAGAAATTGCAAATACAACTATAAAAAACATACGAAAAAACACTGCAAAGTCGCTGTTTTAATCAAAAATTACGGTCTCAGTTTTTTTCTCTCATTATGCAGTGTGTGTTGCAGGATTTGTTTTATGTAGTGCACACTTACCACATAGATGTATTCTCTCGTATCTAGGCCCATATTTAACACTCACAGCTTATCTGAGTGAGCTGAGCTCATGACGTAGAACTACAGTTTGGACCCTCAACTCAAAGCCGTAGAACTACAGCACAAACCCTGAAAGGATTAATGATGGAGTTCTGTTCCTGAGACCCCTTCGTTAAACAAATTCATCACTTAGGAGCATACTATAATGGTACAGGTCCGCCATCACAAATCCGGCATCAATGGGACCTGTAGTGGGCTGGATTATTGAGTTTGCTGGATTACAGAGTGGTTAGGTTAGAATACACTTAATAAAGTTAACCAACTTGACTTACACAAGAAAGTTCATTGAACATTGGCAAAAATTGAACATTTCCACTACTTTGAGCTCAATTTCAAGATACTTTTCCTCGTGAAACCAATCAAAATCATATCTATTTCTGCAACATATCTTCCATTCTATCAAATGAGATTAAAAAAACGAGAATACAACCATAAAAAACATACGAAAATATACCGCTAAGGGGCAGCTAACGGAATTGAAGGTAAGGCATCAGCTGCTCTAGACACCATTTCAGGGTCCTCTTCAGTGAAAAAGTCTAACTTTAAGTCATTCAGTAAGTCAGTCATTCAAGTCATTCAGTCAGTCAAGTCATTCATTCAAGTCATTCAGTCAGTCAAGTCATTCAGTCAGTCAAGTCATTCAGTCAAGTCAGTCAGTAACTCAAGTCAGTCAGTCAAGTCAGTAAGTTATTCAGTCAAGTCAGTAAGTTATTCAGTCAAGTCAGTAAGTTATTCAGTCAAGTCAGTAAGTTATTCAGTCAAGTCAGTAAGTTATTCAGTCAAGTTATTCAGAAGTGAATTCCGTTATTTATGGTCCGATTTCTTTTATTTTTAGTGTACGTTAAAAAGCATCTTTCCATCATACATTGCACAAGTTTCAATAAGATAGCCCAACAAACAACTTAGAAAAAAAAATATTTACCAAAAATCATAAATGGCACGCCCAAGCCAGGTACAGTGAAACCCCGAGTTTCGGCCACCCCAAATATCGGCCGCTTCGAGTTTCAGTCGCTTTTTTCGGCCTAATTTTGCCCCAAGTTTTGGCCAGCATACCAGACCTGTCCGCTTGCGCGCCTCGCAGCGCAGGCGCCGTGAGCCAGTCTAGCGTTGTTTACCCTTGAGTGAACATTACCCTGCATGCTCATCCAAACATTTCACAATAAATTCATTGTGTTTAGGGATTGTTTATTGATTGTGATTGTGAAATAAGTCACCATGGGTCCAAAGAAGCTTCCTAGTGGCACCGCTGTGGTAAAGAAAGTGAGGAACATAATAGAACTAAGGAACTTGCTTCACAGGAGGAGGAAGAAGAGGGAGTGAAGGAGGTGCCTTCTTCAGTGCTTAAGGACATGTGTGGAATGTGGAATATGCTGCAAAGCTTATTCCACATTCCCATATCTGCAACATGTTCAGTGACAAAACAATGTCCCATTTTAGGGATATCTTAAAGAGGCGCCAGAAACAGAGCACTCTTGACAGTTATTTTGTGCGACAGGGGTCTAGTGACTCTCAAGAAGGTCCTAACGGCATTAAAAGACAAAGAAGGGAAGTAACCCCAGAGAGGGACTTGTTACCTGAAGTCCTTATGGAGGGGGATTCCCCTTCCAAATAATGAGTGCTCCCTCCCCCTCTCCTCCTCCCTATCTTCCAGATGCCAGCAAGTCTCTTCAATAAAGGTAAGTAAATGTTTTTTTAAATGTTTATTTAAATGTTTAATTATAAATATATTACTTTATATATATTTATACATGTAAGTGTACTTTTGTAAGTGCTTTTGTAAGTGTATTTTTGGGGGTCTAAAAGGACTAATCTAATTTACATTATTCCTTATGGGAACAAATTCGTTTGGTAACGGCACTTGAACAGCATTCTGGAACGAATTAATTACGAAAACCGGGGGTCCACAGTAATTGTTTTCTCTATGTAAAAACTACAGTGGACCTCGGTTTTTGTTCACCTCCAAACTCGAACAATTATGTAAGTGTATTTTTGTAAGAGCTTTTGTAAGTGAATTTTTTGGGGTCTGAAACGACTAATCTAATTTACATTTGTCCTTATGGGAACAAATTCATTTGGTAACAGCACTCGAACAGCATTCTGGAAAGAATTTTCGACGAAAACCGAGGGTCCACTGTATAGTTATTCTTTAAAAAAAATATTTTTTGTGAATATTTTTGGGTGTCTGGAACGGATTAATTGTATTTCCATTATTTCTTATGGGAAATATTGCTTTGACTTTTGGCCTAGCTCCTGAAACGGATTATGGCCGAAACTCGGGCTTCCACTGTACTAGAAATAAGTCATTTTGTCTGACGTTTTTGGGTTATCCTAGGTTCTCTACACATATGCTGCTATGTATAATAGAGAAAATAGCTTTTTTGTTTCAGTTTTATGGTGCATTATGAGTCTATATCACAGTTAGCCCAGTGCTACACTCCGTTTTCTCTAATATAAGCCCCCAAGACAGGGATAGGAGGATAGTACTTGCATCCCATATCCTCTTCATACCTCCAATGAACCACTCGGTATTATGCCAAATACAGTGGAACCTCGGTTTTCTTCTTTAATGCGTTCCAGAAAGTCTGACGAAAACCGAATTCTACGAAAACTGAAGCAATATTTCCCATAAGAAATAATGTAAATCCAATTAATCCGTTAAAGACATCCGAAAGTATTAGCAAAAAATATATTTTTTAGAGAATAACTATAGCTTTACATACAGAAAACAATGAGAAATAAATATAAAGGACTAATGAAATGGATAAATGAACATTTAACATATCTTTTACCTTTATTGAAGACTCTTGTTGGTGTATGGAAGACAGCGAGAAAGGGAGAGGGAGGAGAGGTTATTGTTTAGAAGGGAAATCCTCTTCCATAAGGACTTCAGGTATCAAGTCCCTATCCGGGGTTACTTCCTTTCTTTGTCTTTTTCTGGCACTAGGACCAGCTTGAGAGTCACTGGACCCCTGTCGCACAAAAAATCTGTCCAGAGAGGTGTTTCTGGTGTCTCTAAGATTTGCCTAAAATGGGACAAGGCATTGTCATTGAACATGTTGCAGACACGGCTTGCAACAGCTTTGTTAGGGTGATATTTCTCCACAAAAATTTGCAACTCACTCCACTTTGCACACATGTCCTTAATCACTGAAGAAGGGACATTCTCCTCTCTCTCTTCCTCCTCCTCTGAAGCAATTTCCTCAGCTGCAATCTGTTGCTGTTCCAGTTGGAGGTGTTGCAGCTCTTCAGTAGTTAGTTCTTCCCTGTGGTTGTCCACCAACTCTTCCACATCCTGGCCGCTCACATCCAACCCCATGGACCTCTCCAAAGGCACTCAGAAAATTCTTTGGCCCCCATGGTGGCTTGTTTAGCAGTCGCACTCAATACAAGCACAAAAAACAATGGATTACAAAATGTTTCATATGAACGCGCAGGGTAATGCTCACTCGACGAGAAACAGAGCCAGATTGACTCAGAACGCGTGTGTGGGATGCTTTGTGTGGGCGTGGGCAGGCGAACACGTTCAGTACAACGGACGAAAACCGAGGTGATTAACAAAAACTGGGACAAAATTTTAACGAAAAAAGTCGTCGAAAACCAAATTTGACGAAAACCAGGGCAAACGAATACCGAGGTTCCACTGTATTATTTATTTTGGAGTATTTAACATGTTTTTATGTTATTTATATTGTTTATGTCATTAGATCAATTGTGACAGGTAAATAAGCCATAGTGTTGATATTAGCGTAATAATAAAGCATATTCCCCTGCATCACGTGACTGAGCTTATGGCAACCGACAGTGGCTTCAAAGCCACCTTATCTTTTATGGGCAATGTACTGTGTATGTGCTTTACACAACGAGAAGCATTTCTTATATTCGTTGGAACCATGGCTAGGGCTAAAAGTAAGCAGGTTATAACAATAAATGGAGAAAAAGAAATTGGAATGACTTATGCAGCAAGTAGCGCCACCAAACAGTAGCAGCAGGTTGGTGTGGTGACCCTGGAAATTTGAAATTATGCTAGCTGAAATTAGTGCCGAATAACTGATGAAACCGGATGACTGATTGCCGGATTTGTGATGGCGGACCTGTAAGTGTTTGTGTCAACCATCTTTGATATTGTTCTAATGTCACCTCTGCATTATTAATAACATTTCTGGTAGTATATTTTTAAATGTTTATACAGTAGTGTATTGTATGCTGAAATAAACAGAATAGAGGAAATCAGCTCAAATATACTACATTATTTAGGTATGAATACTGGTCAGAGAGCCTGTCGTAAGTCCGAGGCATCGGCAAACGAGTACATCACTAAGTTAGGAGAGGCCGTATACTACATGTTTAACCCTTTGATTGTCGCAACCCCTAATCCTGAGTGCTCTCCTGTTGTCACAAAATTTAAAAAAAAAAAAAAAAAAATTCTTATGAAATGATAAGAGAATCTTTTCCCGATGGTAATGACACCAAAAGTATGAAATTTGATGGAAAACTTACAGAATTACGATCTCGCGAAGTTAGTGATCTCGGCGATATATACGCATCGGCAATTTTGCCGACTTTGAGCCCTATTTTTGGCCAATTCCATTGTTCCAGTCGACCAAACTCATAGCTATTTCTTTAGAACTCCATTTGTTCTATCGATTGAGTACAAGAAACCACCAATTTACCGATTTCAACTACCAAATAAAGTGGTCAGAAATTGGCAATTTGGCCAATTTCATGCAAAATAAAAAAGTTGTCAATTTCAATATAGGGCCCAGAATAAACAATGCAGACATTCCTGGCACTAAAATAAGATGTTATCTGTTCATTAGTCACGTCTTTAGGCCCCTCTTATATTACTCTTGCTTTCTATTTTGATTTTTTATTCACACAAAAAATAGAAGATTTACCGTTATGCAGACTATTGCATTATTGTAAAAATGGTATAAATAATATCAGTGCACTTGTGAAAGAATATTAGACTCACCAATTGATGTGTATTGGACGCGTGGCGTGATTTGTTTACTCTTGAACATTTGCAAAAATCGAACATTTCCCCTACTTTGAGCTCAATTTCAAGGTCGTTTTCATCATGAAACTAATCAAAATCATCTATATTTCTGTAGTATGTTTTCCATTCTATCAAATGAGACCATAAAAAAGAGAATACAACCATAAATACTATACGAAAATACACCTCAAAGATGGCGTTTTAATCCAAAAACACGGTCGGAGTTTTTTTTCTCTCATTATGCACTGCGTGCTGCAGGATTTTTTTTATACAGCACACACTGACCACACAGACCCATTCTCTCATATGTGGGCCTACCAGCTTTCTCCCGCTTGATTTGAAGCCGCTAGAATTTGTGAGTATATATACGTCCGAAACAGTGGCTCGTAAGACGTATATATACGACCGAAACAGTCAAAGTGTTAACTATACTTTGTTATGGGGCTATAGGACCCAACATGTATTGATGTATTTAAGTAACAGTTACTCTGGAATACCTAATTATATTGAATTGATGGAGGCACAACTGCTTAATGGTCAAAAGGGCAGATCACTCTTAGGGGCTGAGAGGCAGCTGAGTCAAGCCTGTTTTTCTCAATATAATAGGTTGTACTATACACACACACACATTTAAATAAGTAGTTTATAAAGTTGTTGTTTTTTTTGCAAAAGTAAAATAAGGTGTATGGGAAAAACAAAATTATTGTGGTAGCTAGGATATTGTGCTTGTTGACATTCTTTTGTTTGTTGTGCTTGTTGATATTCTTTTGTTTGTTTTGGGTGGGAGGAGCCTAGCTGAGGCCCTCCCTCTCTCTCACTCTCCTTAGTGGTTTCAAGCTGGTAGGATGCACTTGTCCTTCTTTTATTTCTGGGCAGGATGTGTGCCCCAGAGGTAAGATTTAGACCTTAAAGTGATGTAACCATTATACCCAGGGTGACTACTGTGTGTCAAAACACTGGGCTGAGACCCTCAAGAGAAAAGGAGGGCTAATTGTTTCAGAAGGGACCATGTGGCTGTCCTAGTAGAACAGCTGAGAGTGCATGCTTATGTTAAGAATAAGAGAATTCCTAACCTGTATACAGTGCTACCTCGAGTTACGATGGTCCCCAAAATCGCCCTTTTATGTAAGTTTATTTTTTTAAATGCTTTTGTAAGTATATTTTTGGGGGTGTAAAAGGACTAGTCTATTTTACATTATTCCTTATGGGGATAAATTCGTTTGGTAATGGCACTTGAACAGCATTCTCGAACGAAAAAATATCGTAACTCGAGGTACCACTGTATTCTGTATATATCTATGTGGAATATATTCCCTATTTTTGTAATAGTGATTTAAATAACCTATTGAGACGGTTGGTGAAAGATTCTACTAACTGAGGATGACCAATCATGAATGCAAGTATTACTCTAGACTTTATAAGGCCTTAACCCTTTCAGGGTCCGTGCCGTAGTTCTATGGCTTTGAGTTGAGCGTCCAAACTGTAGTTCTACGCCATGAGCTCAGCTCACTCAGATAAGCTGTGAGCGGTAAATTTGGGCCTAGATATGAGAGAATACATCTATGTGGTAAGTGTGCACCACATAAAACAAATCCTGCAGCACACAGTGCATAATGAGAGAAAAAAACTGACCGTAATTTTTTATTAAAACAGCGACTCTGCAGTGTTTTTTCGTATGCTTTTTGTAGTTTTATTTGCGATTTCTTGGTCTCATTTCATAGAATGGAAGATATATTACAGAAATAGAGATGATTTTGATTGGTTTTTGTACTGGAAATGGCTTGAAACTGAGCAAAAAGTAGCGGAAATGTTAAATTTTTGCCGATGTTCAAGAGTAAACAAATGACCTCACAAGTCTAATACGCGCCAGCTGGTGGGTCTAATATACGTTCACAAATGTTTACCTGGAGAGAGTTTACCTGGAGAGAATTCCAGGGGTCAACGCCCCCGCGGCCCGGTCTGTGACCAGGCCTCATGTTGGACCAGAGCCTGATCAACCAGGCTGTTACTGATGGCCGCACGCAGTCCAACGTACGAACCACAGCCTGGCTGGTCAGGTACCGACTTTAGGTGCCTGTCCAGTGCCTGCTTGAAGACAGCCAGGGGTTTGTTGGTAATCCCCCTTATGTATGCTGGGAGGCAGTTGAACATTCTTGGGCCCCTGACACTTATTGTGTTGTCCCTCAACGTGCTAGTGGCACCCCTGCTTTTCATTGGGGGGATGTTACATCGCCTGCCGAGTCTTTTACTTTCGAAGGGAGTGATTTTCGTGTGTAAGTTTGGTACTAATCCCTCGAGAATTTTCCACGTGTATATAACAATGTATCTCTCCCGCCTGCGTTCTAGGGAGTACAGGTTTAGAAACTTCAAGCGTTCCCAGTAATTGAGGTGGTTTATCACAGTTATGCGTGCCGTGAAGGTTCTCTGCACATTTTCAAGGTCAGCAATTTCACCTGCCTTGAAAGGTGCAGTTAGTGTGCAGCAATATTCCAGCCTAGATAGAACAAGCGATTTGTAAAGTGTCAACATGGGCTTTCCATCCCTGGTTTTGAAGGTTCTCATTATCCATCCTGTCATTTTTCTAGCAGATGCGATTGCTACGGTGTTATGGTCCTTGAAGGTGAGATCCTCTGACATGATCACTCCCAGGTCTTTGACATTAGTTTTTCGCTCTATTGTGTGGTTGGAATTAGTTTTGTACTCCGATGAGATTTTAATTTCCTCATGTTTTCCGTATCTGAGTAATTTAAATTTCTCATCATTGAACTTCATATTGTTTTCTGCAGCCCATTTAAAGATTTGGTTTATGTCTGCTTGGAGTCTTGCAGTGTCTTCAATGGTGGACACTGTCATACAGATTCGGGTGTCATCTGCAAAGGAAGACACGGCACTGTGGCTTATATCCCTGTCTATGTCCGATATGAGGATGAGGAACAGGATGGGAGCGAGTACTGTGCCTTGTGGAACAGAGCTTTTCACATTAGCTGCCTCAGACTTTACTCTGTTGACTACTACTCTTTGTGTTCTACTTGTTAGGAAATTATAGATCCATCTACCAACTTTTCCTGTTATTCCTTTATCACGCATTTTGTGTGCTATCACACCATGGTCACACTTGTCAAAGGCTTTTGCAAAGTCTGTGTATATAACATCTGCATTCTGTTTGTCCTCTAGAGCATCCAGGACCTTGTCATAGTGGTCCAGTAGTTGGGACAGACAGGAGCGACCTGCTCTAAACCCATGCTGCCCTGGGTTGTGTAATTGATGGTTATCTAGATGAGTGGCGATCTTGCTTCTGCTTGCTTCTGTGGTGATATTATTTGTACAATTATTACAATATTGCATAAATCTTCCATTTTTTGGTTTGAATAAAAATTCATTATGTGAATAAAAAATAAAAATGAAATTCATTTGTAAAGACTGAAAACGTAACTAATGAACAAACCGAACCCATTGATATTGTGTGTCTACAAGAGTGCAGAGTCCCTGAAAAATCACAGCCCCCTAAATTGCCATCATTTGTTGCATATAATCTCAAATCTACTAACTCTTGTGTTCTATATATTAAAAAATCACTTCCCCATCAACTTCTCACACATAAGAAAACAGAGGGACTGCAATACCATGGTGTTAGGATTTATATTGGGAACTCTGCTCTCAACATATTTAATTTGTATGCTCCTGCTGATAAGTTCAATTACTTGGAGCTCCCAACTTGTGCTCAGTCTGAGCCTACTCTTATAATTGGAGATTATAATGCAAGACACAAAAGCATTGGAAGCTCACAGTTTGGTAATCGTAATGGTAAACAACTGCTGTCACTGTTAAACAGTCATGATAATGTGCAAATTGTAGGTGACCTTGAACCCACACATATCTATGGAGGCATCCTTGATCTGTGTCTTGGCTTCAACATTACTTCTGCCAGCTGTGAGTCTACCATTGTATCAGATATATCATCAGACCATTTCCCAAGGCTAACCTCACTAGATATAGGTAATACTATCCTTCCTGGTGGAATATTCAAACGGAAACGTTTTAATGTTCCCCTGATCAACATGAGGACTTTGTTGCACATGTGACTGACTGGTATAATTCCTATGTGTGTTCCTCTGTTGAGACCTTTAACAATGACCTTGTGAGCAGTATTCAGAACTACTTAGAGCCGCCTCAAAACCTCCTGGAACTGTTAACCCAACCAACTTCCATAACAATCATACCTCCTATAATAACCATACTTATTACAATGATCTTAAACTTCGAACACTGAAACGTACTGCTCGCAGAATAGGCCTAGCCTATAGAAAACATCGTACCCTGGAATGCTGAGGCTCTTTCAAACTGCCCTTGCTGCTGCAAGAGAGCGTATGACAGAGCTGCGGCAAACTGACTGGGAAAAATTTGTCAATGGTCTCAATGCTCACACCCCACTTAGCCGAGCATGGAGGGACATAAATAGAATTAAGGGTAACAGAACCGGTCAGATTGCACACCCTCATCCCTTACATAGGGCGAATGAGCTAGTCAGTGCTTGGGCTGTTACATCAAGCTATGAAAATCTTCCCAGTACCACACAGGCGAAATTAAATGACAAATATGATGCTAGGGAGAGACTTGTTTGTTTTATGCTCAGCAAGGAACATGACTGTAACATTCCTTTCACTGACTTTGAACTTGATGCAGCACTAACTAAAGGCAACTCCACGTCACCTGGTGAGGATGGTATTACCTACAATATACTAAGATTGCTGTGTCGAGTACCAGGCAATCCTTTACTCGAATTATACAACATGAGCTATGTAACTGGGGAGCTCCCTAAATCTTGGACCAACAGCCTCATCATTCCCATTCCTAAGCCCAATCAACAAAATTCATTTCGCCCAATATCTCTTACTAGCTGCTTATGTAAAACATTTGAGAGGATGATTCTTAATCGTCTCATGTACAGAATCAAACATTTTTGTCCCCGGTTGCATGGTTTCATGCATGGAAGGAGTGTGCACCAATGCATAGCCACCTTTCTCACTCTGCACACTGACAGCTCATACACTACCTTCCTTGACCTTAAATCTGCTTTTGATGTTGCCAACAGACATGTAATCATTAGTGAACTTGCCAGAATGGATGTTGGAGGATGGCTTCTCCGCTGGATTAAAGGCTACCTGTCCAACAGAAAGTCTTCTGTGTTGTTCCAGGGGCATAGAAGTATAACTAAAGACTTTGAATTAGGAACCCCACAGGGAGGTGTGCTCAGTCCCACTCTATTCAATATTCTAATTAATGCCTTACTTAATGCTATGCCTAGCCAGCCCCATCATTATATGATCAGTTTTGCTGATGATATAATGATTCACACCACGATTCTCCAACACCCAAAACATCCTTAACCATGTACTAGCCTCGTGTCAAGACCTGGGGTTGATAATCTCTACTGATAAAACAAAGATACTCAATAGGCGTCCTCCTCGACAGAGAGGCACAGTTCGCCAGATCCAGTTGCATGATGGGTCTCTTTTAGAATATGTAAACAGATACAGGTATCTAGGCTTTGAGGTCCCACTACTTGGACCTGTTGTAACGAGACTTTGTCGTCAATACAAAGAAAGGCTGAGAGCACTTAGAGTTGTGGCAGGGTTTCACCCCAGGTATGGTGCTAATGTTAAAATTGTGAAAATGATGTATCTTGCTTATATTAGATCATTAGTTGATTATGCTGCCCCACTACTTGCTCTTGTGTCTGACTGGAAGCTTGGAGGGTTGGAAAAACTGCAGAACGAAGCAATGAGGATCATTTTAGGATGCCTCGTACTGCCAAAATTTTAAATATGCAGAAAGAACTTGATATTCCAAGCATCAGAGATCGTGTTACTGAAAGAAATATCCTAATTGGGGTTAATATGCTCAGGCAAGCCCATTCAAACCCATGCACAGAAGCCCTCCATACTTTCCTCAGCACTGGTGAACATCCCTCCAGATGGATCGAAAAACTGGAACCGACCTCCGCATGAATCAGATACATGATCTGTGGCAAGTAAGGCAACAGCGGCACTTCTCCGCTCCATGGAATATTACCCCATTCCAAACTACCATCCCTCCATTTCCCCCAAACTACTTCTTAAATCACAACCAAAGCTTCGCCTTGAAGCCAAACATGATGCCTTAAACTGTATTGATAATTTAGCCAAACAGCACACTCTCTCACAAATTATTTACGTTGATGGTTCTGTTCACCAATCCACTGGTGCAGCTGGTAGTGCTGCTGTTGTCATACAGAGTGATGGCTCTCTTAAAGAAATTGGAGCACGCATCAATAACTGGGCCTCTACCCTTCAGACAGAACTGTTTGCCATACTCCTTGCACTCAAATGCGTCCATGTATCTAAGGTTAACTCTCTAATTGTAACTGATTCTCTGTCATCCATAAATGCTCTCAACTCATCAAGTATAACTTGTAGCATGCTCGTGTCGAAGCCAGGCACAGGTATGGTAGGATTCTGGATAGTAGAGTCAGAGTGCACATGCTGTGGATTCCATCTCACATTGGTCTTCAGATGCATGATAGAACTGATAAATTGGCTAAGTTTTATGCTTTCAAAGAGGGGATAGATTACAATCTTGGCTTGTCAGTTAGCAGTTTGAGAACAATAATACGAAAAGAACTTCAACTGAATTTTATTGACTTAAGACTCAGGAGTTTGACACCAGTCAGTCCATCTATCATCATTCTATCATGCAGGAGGAGCCACATGTCTATGGTGCATCCAACAAAATAAGCAGACTCTTGGATGTCACTACCGCCGCCTCCGGCTGGGTTACAAGTATCTTTGGCAGGTTAAATCACCACCACCAGATGTAGACCAAACAAGATGTAAACTTTGCCAGTTGGATTATTGTCACACCCTGCGTCATTATGTACTGGAGTGCGATAAAATTAATGAATTCAGAGACTACTCATTCAGAAATGTTCAAGATATGTCAAAGTATTTTATCCACAGTGGTATATTACAGACCATTCTGGAAAAATACCCTGACTTTGCTCCCTGTAAATAAAGCATTGACACGTGTGTGTGTGTGTGTGTGTGTATGTACATGTGTGTATGTGTATGTGTGTATGTATATACATGTATGCGTGTGTATGTGTATATGTATATGTGTGTGTGTGTGACCCAACAATTAAAATTTGCACCAATAACTCATTACAGTTGTGGCTGGGTGTAGACTAATAGATTGCTCATTGCTTTATAATTTGTTCATGAGTGCAACCATGTACAGACGTAAGTAAATTTACTTACATGATTCATTACCTTGTAACTAGTGAATTAATTACCATTGTACCTTGTTCAGCTATCAAAACTTTGGGGCCCAGTCTCTGGACCCTATATATACCTCTGTCTGAACAAAGGAAATGTTAGTTTAGTGCCAGGAATGCCTGCATTGTTTATTCTGCACCCAATTTTGAAATTGGAATATTTTGAACTTTGAGTTAAATTGGCTAAATTACCAATTTCTGATCACTTTATTTTGTAGTTGAAACAGTTGACTGGGCAATAGTGAAATAGCTAAGAATTTGGTCAACTGGAATAATATAAATGGCCTAAAACGGGTCCAAGTCGACAAAATCACCGATGTGTAAATATCGCTGATGCATCAAAATTCGCGAGAGCATAATTTTGTCAATTTTCCATCAAATTTCGTACTTTTTGTTTTATTACCTTCATAAAAAGATTCTCTACCAGTTCATAAGAAAAAATTAGAAATATTTTTTTTTTAAATTCTTGGACCCTGGTGCACCCTTTGAAATTTGGCCTCTGGACCCTGAAAGGATTAAGTAAGCTACCCCACACTAGAACATGTAGTGAGAACCATACCATCAAAGTAGAAATGGGACAACATAACATACTTTTATATACCTACTGTATACATTTGAAGTATGCATGTAACCATTATTTTGTACAGTAAATGCACTAATCATTTTTTTATAATCCATAAAGTTATGCAGAAGATAAATACAGTAGACCCTCATTTAGCACGAATTTATGTTGCACATTATGGGTATTACAAGATTGAAGAATTTTGGCACATTCTTATCTAACACAACGTAAAACTGATATTACTCGGTTCAGCTGGAGGGGAAAAATTTTGAGCGCGCGGTCGCCCGCGGTGGGTTAAACCATTGAGTCAGAGACTGACTTACTGACTGACTTACTGAATGACTTGACTGACTGACTTACTGAATGACTTAACTGATTTACTGAATGACTTGACTGATTTACTGAATGACTTGACTGACTTACTGAATGACTTGACTGACTGACTTGACTTACTGAATGATTGGACTGACTTACTGAATGACTTGACTGACTTACTGAATGACTTGACTGACTTACTGACTGACTTGACTGACTGACTTGACTGACTTACTGACTGACTGACTGACTTGACTGACTTACTGAATGACTTGACTGACTTACTGAATGACTTGACTGACTTACTGAATGACTTGCTGACTTACTGAATGACTTAACTGACTTGACTTACTGAATGACTGGACTGACTTACTGAATGACTTGACTGACTTACTGAATGACTTGACTGACTTACTGAATGACTTGACTGACTTAAAGTTAGAGACACTCAGTACAACCATCGACTTCAGTTCCAGAACCTCTACTATCCACCTCAGCCCAGTAGGGCCACAGCATAACTCTCCACTCTCTTCACAATCATCCACAAACACCAGCACCCACAATTTAAGGTAAATACTATTATTTCTGTTACATTTGTAGTCTTAACCCTTTACCAGGCCACGATCAAATTTGAGACACTAACATTTCACCTTTATTTCTTGATAATATAAGCAATTCTAAGACATATTGTTTTTTTGTCTCATTTGTAAGTTAATTTATTTTCAAGCCTCTTAAATACTCTATGGCAGAATCAAATATAGGAACACACCTGGCCTGGAAAGGGTCTAAGCAGTAAACACATATAATCACGATAATGAACTACAATTACATATTCACTTTTATTTTAAGATCATTGGTTAAACTTGTTGCGGATCAGAACTAACCTATTTCCCAAGTTCTTTTAATTATTAACATGACGTTTTCAGGCGAACTTATGGCTAATGAGGGTCTACTGAATATAAACCGATATACAGTGGACCAGTACGGCAACTTCAGCGGCCGTTACGGCTCGGTTAGCGCGTAGGGGCCAACCCGCCAGGGACACCACTTCCTCACGCATATCAAACTCAGTCTGCATTTTCTCTCGTTGAATAAGGAATACTCTGCATGTTCATCCATTCATCCGTTCATTTTGATGCTTGTTTATTGATTGTGACTGTGAAATAAGCCACCATGGGGCCAAAGAAAGTTCAGAGTGCCAGCCCTTTGGTAAAGAGCTGCTAGGGGAGAATGTGCCTTCTTTAGTGATTCTATGATATGTATGATACTAAAGCAGCAGGAGTTGATAAAGGTTATAGCGCCAGCCAGCGATAAAGTGTAGCATTAACAGTGTAGCAAGTAAGTTGAACAATTAAGAGATAGAAAAATGACGACAAGAATCTTAATTCCTCCATTGTGTTTAAGGTATATAGGGGCACTGAGGACAACACTGCCCTCTGCCAGCTCCTCCAAGGTAAGTGTAAATATGTATTTCTTATTTATAAAGTGTAAATATTTCTTATTTATAAATTAAAGTGTAAATATTTCTTATTTATAAACTAACCCTTTGGGGTCAAGCCTTCTCGGAAACACGTTCTCTGGGTCGAAAATTTTTTGGAAAAAAAAATACTTTTTTCTTATGAAATGATAGAGAATCTTTTCCGATCATAATGACACCAAAAGTACGAAATTTGAATGAAAACTTACGGAATTATACTCTTGCAAAAATTTTCGGTCTCGAAGATGTTTACACATAGGCGATTTCGCCCAATTTGAGCCCTATTTTTGGCCAATTCCAATGTTCCAGTCCACTAAAATCATAGCTATTTCGCTAGAACTCCATTTCTTTTATCGATTGAGTACAAGAAACCGCCTATTTACCAATTTCAACTACCCAAAATAGTGGTCAGAAAATGGCAATTTGGCGAATTTCACACAAATTTCAAACGATGCCAATTTCAAAATAAGGTCCAGAATAAACAAGGCAGACATTCCTAGCACTAAAATAACATCTTTCTGTTCATTAGTCACGTCTCCAGGCCCCTCTTACATTACTTTTGCTTTCCATTTTGAATTTTTATTCTCACAAAAAATAAAAGATTTACTGTTATGTATACAACTGCATCATTGTAAAAATGGTATAAATAATATCAGCGCACGTGTGGAAGAATATTAGACTCACCAGTTGATGTGTATTGGACGCATGGTGTGATTTGTTTACTTTTGAACATCGGCTAAAATCGAACATTTTCGCTACTTTGAGCTCAATTTCAAGGTACAGTGGCCCCTCGGTTTTGTGCATCTCCAAACTCGAACATTTATGTAAGTGTATTTTCGTAAGTGCTGTT
>WNWK01024201.1:0-30052 GCA_009830355.1 Cherax destructor | reverse complement strand
CAGGGAGTGTAGCATTCATGCAGGGAGTGTAGCATTCATGCAGGGAGTGTAGCATTCATGCAGAGAGTGTAGCATTCATGCAGGGAGTGTAGCATTCATGCAGGGAGTGTAGCATTCATGCATAGAGTGTAGCATTCATGCAGGGAGTGTAGCATTCATGCAGGGAGTGTAGCAGGCATGCAGGGAGTGTAGCATTCATGCAGGGAGTGTAGCATTCATGCAGGGAGTGTAGCATTCATGCAGGGAGTGTAGCATTCATGCAGGGAGTGTAGCATTCATGCAGGGAGTGTAGCATTCATGCAGGAGTGTACCATTCATGCAGGGAGTGTAGCATTCATGCAGGAGTGTAGCAGGCATGCAGGTAGTGTAGCATTCATGCAGGGAGTGTAGCAGGCATGCAGGGAGTGTAGCAGGCATGCAGGGAATGTAGCAGGCATGCAGGGAGTGTAGCATTCATGCAGGGAGTGTAGCATTCATGCAGGGAGTGTAGCATTCATGCAGGGAGTGTAGCATTCATGCAGGGAGTGTAGCATTCATGCAGGGAGTGTAGCATTCATGCAGGGAGTGTAGCATTCATGCAGGGAGTGTAGCATTCATGCAGGAGTGTAGCATTCATGCAGGGAGTGTAGCATTCATGCATTAAAAGAAAAAGAAGGAAGTAACCCCAGAGAGGGACTTGTTACCTGAAGTCCTTTTGGAGGGGATTTCCTTCCAACCATTAACACCCTGCCCCTGTCAGCAACTCTACCTTCCAGATGCTTGCAACTCTTCAATAAAGGTAAGTAAATGTTATTTTTTTTTTTTTTGAGTGATTATTTTTTTGTGGAACGAATTAATTGTATTTACATTATTTCTTATGGGAAATAAGGTTTCAGATAACGAAAGATTCAGATTAAGTAATAGCTCCTGGACCGGATTAATTTCGTTAACCGAGGGTCCACTGTATATCATGTTTCTATGTTATTAATATTGTTTATTATGTCATATTAGATGAATTGTGATACTAGATAAATAAGCTGTAGAGTTTATATTAGTGTTGTATTGAAGGATTATCTTGTCCTGCCTCCAAACAAACTCTCCTGCCTCTCTCATACTCCAACAAGAGTCTTCAATAAAGGTAAAACTGATTCAAATGTTCATTTATCCATTAAAATTAGTGCTTTATATTTATTTCTCATTGTCTTCTGTATAAAAAATGAATTTTTGGTTAATATTTTTGGGTGGAAACGGACTAATTGTATTTACATTATTTCTTATGGGAAATATTAGTTCAACTTTCGGTCAGTTCGAGTTGAGGCCTAGCTCCTGGAACAGATTACGACCAATACTCGGGGGTCCACTGTAATTATTTGTATATTTACTTATTCAGTGACAGTGGTTATTTATTTATCATATTATATTTGTATACGACTTACGATGGGTCCGTCGGAACCTAACCTCATTGTAAGTCGAGGAGCACCTGTACACTGTCTTCAAATTTCAGAAGAACTTAACTTCATACATGTAATTTTTGTTCCCTTAACCCTTACAGAGTTAAGGGACCCCTTGATCTCAAACTTGCTCTCAGGGCCAAAGAATTAAAAAAAAAAAATTATATTATGAAATGATAGAGAATCTTTTTCCAAAGGTGATGAAACCAAAAGCACAAAATTTGATGGAAAACTTATGGAATTACGCGCTCGCAAAGTTAACAGTTTCAGCTATATTTATGCATCGGCTATTTCGCCTACTTTGCGCCCTATTTTTAAGAAGAAGAACATAAGAAAGAAGAAACACTGCAGCAGGCCTACTGACTCATGCGAGGCAGGTCCATCACTCCCCGGCTTAGACCTGACTACTTGGAGTTAACCCTCTCCAGGTAAACTCCAGGTAGTCAGGTCACTTCCACTTAAGGAAGGAGTACGGCATAAGACCTAGTAGCACATGCTAGTTAGGTCCAACTCACACCCACCCACTTCCACTCATGTATTTATCCAACCTATTTTTAAAACTACACAACGTCTTAGCTTCAATGATGGTACTCGGGTGTTTGTTCCACTCATCCACAACTCTATTACCAAACCAATGCTTTCCTATATCGTTCCTGAATCAAAACTTTTCCAACTTGAAACCATTGCTGCGAGTCCTGTCTTGGCTGGATATTTTCAGCATGCTATTTTCATCCCCTTTATTTATTCCTGTTTTCCATTTATACACCTCAATCATATCCCCCCTAATTCTACGCCTTTCTAGAGAGTGCAGATTCAGGGCCCTCAGTCTATCCTCATAGGAAAGATTTCTGATACATGGAATCAACTTTGTCATCCTCCTCTGTACGTTTTCCAGTGCATTTATATCCATTCTGTAATATGGTGACCAGAACTGTGCAGCATAATCTAAATGAAGCCTAACCAAAGATATATAGAGTTGAAGAACAACCTGAGGACTTCTATTATTTATACTTCTATTGTTCCAGTTGACCAAACTTATAGCTATTTCACTAGTATTCCTTCTATTCTATTGAGTGAGTACAAGAAACCACCCATTTACCTATTTCAACTACGTACTCAATAAAGTGATCAGAAATCGGTAATTTGGCAAATTTCACACAAAATTAAAATATTGCCAATTTAAAAATAGGATCCAGAATAAACAATGTGGACATTCCATGCTTGCCTTCCATTTTGAATTTTTATTCACACAAATAAAATAGAAAATTTACTGTTATGCAGACTACTGCATAATTGTAATAATTGCATAAATAATGTCAGTGTATTCATAAATGCCTATCAGACTGGCAAACAGGACACGTATTGGACAAGTGACATCATTTGTATAGTCAGGAATATTGGCAAAAATCGAGCATTTCCACTAATTTGAGCTCAATTTCAAGCTACTTTCAGCCCTGAAACCAATCAAAATCATCTCTATTTCTGTAATATATCTTCCATTCTATTGAATGAGACCAAGAAACTGAGAATACAACCATAAAAACCATACAAAAATACACCGCAAAGTTACTGTTTTAAACCAAAAGAACGGTCGCAGTTTTTTCTCATTATGTACTGCGTGCTGCAGGATTTTTTTATAAGGTGCACATTTACCGCAAAGACACATTCTCGCATATCTAGGCCCAAATTTACAGCTCACAGCTTATCTGAGTGAGCTGAGCTCATAGCGTAGTAGTACTATGGGACTGACACTGGCTTCAAAACCGTTATATAATAGGACTGACACTGAAAGGGTTAACCAGAGATAGCACATATTGTAAATTTGTAAATACTATTTTTACTATGCATCATGTCTCACACAGTAAAATTAGTATTCACATATACAGTGGACCCCCAGTTTTCGTGATTTTTTTGTTCCAGAATGCTGTTCAAGTGCCGTTACCAAACAAATTTATTCCCATAAGGAATAATGTAAATTAGATTAGTCCTTTTAGACCCCCAAAAATACACTTACATAAATGTTCGAGTTTGGAGCATCACGAAAACCGGGGGTCCACTGTATTGAGCGTTGGTCAAAACAAGTTTGCTCTAGACATAGGCTCTTCATCTGGTAATAGAGTGGTAAGTGGAGTAAGCAGAGCAAACGAACTCCATAGATGAGTTCAAAAATAGACACAACAGGGTTCGATCATGGTAGTCAGTTGAAAGTTGAGAGGTGGGGGTCAAAAAGTGAAGTTCACCCCACAAGCCTCCCCCCGGCAAACTCATATAGGTACAGTGGTCCCTCGACTAGCGGTGATTCCATATAGCGATGAATTCGTGTAACGAGCATTTTTTCGGTAAATATTTCCCTCGTGTAGCGGTCCGTACCAGACTTGTCCGCCTGCCCACGCTTGCGCGCCTCGCCGCACAGGACACCAGTCTAGCGTTGTTTACCATTGAGAGAACATTACCCAGCGCGCTCTTTCAAACATTCACAATACAGTGGACCCCCGAGTTACGAGCACCTCGGAAATCGTACAATTATGTAAGTATAATAGTGTAAGTGCTTTTGTAAGTGTATTTTTGGGGGTCTGAAATGGACTAACCTACTTGACATTATTCCTTAAGGGAGAAAATTCGTTCGGTAATGGCACTTGAGCAGGCTTCTGTAATGAATTATGCTCGTTACTCGGGGGTCCACTGTACTTTTGTTGTTTATTGCTGGTTCAGTGATTGTCACTGTGAAATAAGTCACCATGGGTCCAAAGAAGCTTCCTAGTTTCACCCCTGTGGTAAAGAGAGTAAGAAACACCATCGAACTAAAGAAGGAGATAGTTGAAACATATGAGAGTGGTATACGTGTGAGTGAGCTTGCCAGGATGTACGTACAAGAAAAACACATCTACTATCACCACTATCCTGGCAAAGAGAAATGAAATCAAGGAAGCTAATGTTGCAAAAGGGGTTGATATATTAACAAAAAATAGATCGAAAACAGTGGATGAGGTTGACAACTTGTTGGGGGTGTGGATCAATGAAAAACAGATAGCGGGTGATAGTATTTCCACGGCGATAATTTGTGAAAAGGCAAGGAAGTTGCACGCAGATCTTGTCAAGACAATGCCTGGAACCAGTGGTGAGGCGAGTGATTTTAAAGCCAGCAAAGGCTGGTTTGAGAGGTTTAAGAAACGTAGTGGCATACACAGTGTTGTGAGACATGGTGAGGCAGCCAGCTCAGACAAACGTGCAGCTGAAAAGTTTGTGCAGGAATTCCAGGGGTTCGTAGACACTGAAAAATTCAAACCCCAACAAGTGTTTAATTGTGATGAAACAGGCCTGTTTTGGAAGAAAATGCCCAACAGGACCTTCATTACTCAGGAGGAAAAGGCACTGCCAGGACACAAGCCTATGAAAGACAGGCTAACTCTTATGCTTTGTGCCAATGCCAGTGGTGATTTTAAAGTGAAGCTTTTACTGATGTATCACGCAGAAAATCCCAGAGCCTTCAAGAAACACAATGTTAACAGGAATAATTTGTGTGTGTATTGGAAGGCTAACACTAATGCATGGGTCACTAAGGACTTTTTCGTGGAATGGTTCACTGGAGTGTTTGGCCCTAGTGTGAAGAAATTGCCACTCAAGTGCTTCCTGGTACTGGACAATGCTCCTGCTCATCCTCACAACTTGGAAGACTATTTGTCTGATGAGTTCAATTTCATCAGAGTGAAGTTCTTGCCTCCTAACACCACTCCTCTCATCCAGCCCATGAACCAGCAGTTCATTGCAAACTTCAAGAAACTGTACACCAAAGCAGTGTTTCAGAAGTGCTTTGATGTGACCTCAGACACTGCATTGACCCTAAGAGAGTTCTGGAAAGATCACTTCAATATTGTCCATTCCATAGGCCTTATAGGTAAGGCTTGGGAGGGAGTGACTTCCTGGACTTTGAACTCTGCTTGGAGACCACTGTGGCCGGATTGTGTTGAAAAGAGGTATTTTGAAGGATTTGAGGCTGACCCTGACCCTGGCGACCCTGTGCCTGTTGTGGAAGATATTGTGGCATTGGGGAACAGCCTGGGGTTGGAGGTGAGGATGTGGAAGAGTTGGTGGAGGAGCACAGGGTAGACCTAACCACTGAAGAGCTGAGAGAGCTTCATCAGGAACAGCAACAGACGACATTTAAGGAAATTGATTCAGAGGAGGAGGCTGGACAGGGTGAGGTAGTAACTTCTTCAGAGATTATGGAAATTTGTTCTATGTGGACTAAGGTGCAGACATTTGTTGAAAAAGACCACCCTGAGCAAGCTGAAGCAAACCACATGTGCAACATGTTCAGTGACAGAATCTTGCCCCACTTCAGAAAAATGTTGAAGAGTCGCCAGAAACAGAGGACTCTGGACAGTTATTTTTCGAGGCAGGGATCCAGTGACTCTCAAGCTGGTCCTAGTGGCATTAAAAGAAAAAGAAGGGAAGTAACCCCAGATAAGGACTTGTTACCTGAAGTCTTTATGGAGGGGATTCCCCTTCCAAACACTAACACCCTCCCCCTGTCCTCCTCCCTATCTTCCAGATGCCTGCAACTCTCTTCAATAAAGGTAAGTAAATGTTATTTATTATTCTGTTGTAGTATTTATTATTTATTATGTTCGTATTTATAATTACATATGTGTTAATAATGTTGTTTTGTGTAAGTAGAACTATAATTAAAATGTATTTTTTGTGAATATTTTTGGGTGGAACGGATTAATTGTATTTACATTATTTCTTATGGGAAATAAGGTTTCGAATTAAGAGCAATTCGTGTTATGGCCTAGCTCCTGGAACGGATTATGACCGCTAGTCGAGGGACCACTGTAATGACAAATAGCAACTTATATCCCAGTCAGTTAATCTCTAGAGACCAGCATCTAAAAGATAAAAGAAATCACAACCATTAGATATTTTGAAGCTCACCTGAGACCTGTTAATTAGCTCACCTTAGACCTTTGTTATTCAGCTCACCTGAGATCTTTGTTATTCAGCTCTCCTGAGACCTTTGTTATTCAGCTCACCTTAGACCTTTGTTATTCAGCTCACCTGAGACCTTTGTTATTCAGCTCATCTGAGACCTTTGTTATTCAGCTCACCTGAGACCTTTGTTTTTATCCCGGATCCACTTGTAGAGCTGTGAGGAGTCTACCTGGATAGCCCCCAGCTTGGAGCTGCTCTGGATGCTGTACACAGTCTTGGCATTACGCACCACCTCTATAACCCCCACCTGTTTGCCCATGGCCAAACAAGAATATGGCATCATGCGCAGATCAAGCCCCTCGTTGTTCCACAACTGAGCCATCATGCCAATAACCTGGAGGGTCAGCATATCTTGTCGAAGGTCTGCAAGAATACCACATGTTTCATCAGTTACTGACTACTAAAAATTGGATTATGATTATTATTATTAACACATCAGCTGTTTCCCACCAAGGTAGGGTGGCCCAAAAAAGAAAAACTTTCACCATCATTCACTCCATCACTGTCTTGCCAGAGGCACACTTACACTACAGTTATAAAACTGCAACATTAACACCCCTCCTTCAGAGTGCAGACACTGTACTTCCCATCTCCAGGACTCAAGTCCGGCCTGCCAGTTTCCCTGAATCCCTTCACAAATATTACCCTGCTCACACTCCAACAGCATGTCAAGTCCTAAAAACCATTTGTCTCCATTAGCTCCTATCTAACACACTCACACATGCTTGCTGGAAGTCCAAGTCCCCTCGCACACAAAACCTCCTTGTACTGTACATGCATGTGTTGTGTGATCTAAGTGTAGGAAGAAGTACATGCTTTTGGCATGTACATCTCATTAAGAAATATATCTTGTCTACCATGTATCATTGTACCATGTCACAATAAAGTATTATTATTATAAGTAGCAAGACGTACCTGAAACCTTGCATGTTTATGAGACAGAAAAAAGACACCAACAATCCTACCATCATGTAAAACAATTACAGGTTTCCATTTTACACTCACTTGGCAGGACAACAGTACCTACCTGGGTGGTTGCTGTCTACCAGCCTACTACCTAGAACTGCTTATATATACTGTGGAAAAGAATCCTTCCTCTGTAAGCCATGCATGTCATAGGAGGTAACTATAATGCCAGGAGCAAGGGGCTAGTAACCCCTTTTCCTGTATAAATTACTAAATTTAACCCTTTGAGGGTCGACAGGCCTTCTCGGAAACCTGTTCCTGGGGTCGAAATTTTTTGAAAAAAAAAAAAAAAAAAATTCTTAGGAAATTATAGAGAATCTTTTTCCGATCATAACGCCACAAAAATTATGAAATTTGATCAAAAACTAAAGGAATTATGCTTTCGCGAAGTTAGCGGTATCGATGACATTTACGCATCGGCGATTTCGCCCACTTTGAGCCCTATTTTCGGCAAATTCCAATGTTTCAGTCTACTAAAATTATAGCTATTTCGCTGGAACTCCATTTCTTCTATCGACTGAGTACAAAAAACTGCCTATTTATCAATTTCAACTACCCAAAATAGTGGTCAGAAAATGGCAATTTGGCCAATTTCACACAAATTTCAAACGATGCCAATTTCAAAATAGGGTCCAGAATAAACAAGGCAGACATTCCTGGCACTAAAATATCATCATCTCTGTTCATTAGTCACGTCTCCAGGCCCCTCTTACATTACTTTTGCTTTTCATTTTGAATTTATATTCTCACAAAAAATAGAAGATTTACTGTTATGTATACAACTGCATCATTGTAAAAATGGTATAAACAATATCAGAGCACTTGTGCATGAATATTAGACTCGCCAGTTGATGTGTATTGGACGCATGGTGTGATTTGTTTACTCTTGAACATCGGCAAAAATCGAACATTTTCACTACTTTGAGCTCAATTTCAAGGTACTTGTCATTGTCAAACCAATCAAAATCATCTCTATTTCAGTAATATATCTTCCATTCTATCAAATGAGACCAAGAAAACGAGAATCCATCAATAAATACCATACGAAAATAGACTGCAAAGTCGCTGTTTTAAACAAAAAAAATGGTCGGAGTTTTTTTTCTCTCATTATGCAGTGTGTGGTGCAGGATTTTTTTTATACTTCGCACACAGACCACACATACCCATTCTTTCATATGTAGGACTACCAGCCGTTTCCCACTTAATTTGAGGCAGCTAGAATTTACGTGTACTAGTACGGCACCGACCCCTGCTCGTAAAACGTACTAGTACGGCACCGACCCCTGCTCGTAAAACGTACTAGTACGGCACCGACCCCTGCTCGTAAAACGTACTAGTACGGCACCGACCCCCAAAGGGTTAAAAAACACTTTCGTTTTAATATTCTTTTTTAGATCACCGTCTTGGTGGGATATAGTGGGTGTAACAAAAAAAAAATATATACAGTGGTATCTCGGTTAACGATATTTTTTCGTTCCAGAATGCTATTCAAGTGCCATTACCAAACGAATTTATCCACATAAGGAATAATGTAAAATAGACTAGTTCTTTTAGACCCCCAAAAATACACTTACAAAAGCATTTAAAAAAATAAACTTACATAAAAGGGCGAGTTTGGGGACCATCGTTAACCGAGGTACCACTGTATATATATACAGTGGACCCCCGAGTAACGAACACCCCGGAAATCGTACAACTATGTATGTAAGTATAATATTGTAAATGCTTGTGGAAGTGTATTTTTGGGGGTCTGAAATAGACTAACCTACGTGACATTATTCCTTAACCCTTAAACTGTCCACACATAGATATACGTTCACTCGCGTAGCTGACCGAATATTTTGAAAAAAAAAAAAAAAAAATAAATGAAGAGCACATTTTTATAAACAGGATAGGCTAAAAAAAAAATTTGGGCCAGTACTTACCAAGATATAAGCCCGCCAATTTGGTACTGGATGCTCACATGACGGCAACATCAAGTCCTGCCGCTTGCAGAAGTAATGCCGATATACTTTTTTTCTAGTTTTTATTTTAATTTATATAATTTTTATGTTCTGATAATTACAATTTACATTAGTTCTTGTGATTTCATAGCCAATCTTTGTTCTAACACTAATATTATATACTGAAATAGTACTCAAATAGTCACAATCACACCAACAGGTGAACAGTTTCACCTTCCTTGGTCATTTACTTTTCTCTATAAATATAAGTCTATAAATATAAGTATTTATAGGTCTCAGCAACGTTTTAGACATCCTGGAGTATATATGAAACTCTTTGAAGAATGGTGTGTTGACAAGTGTCAGATAACACTTGACAGCCCAGTGACATTTGATAAATGTCAGCAGTGCTGGAGGGAACCCTCCCTTTTTCAATATCTGTGTCTGTCTGTCTGTCTATCTGTCTGTATCTGTCTGTCTGTCTATCTATCTGTCTGTCTAGCTCTGCTTATGTCTGTCTAACTCTGCTTAACTGTCTGCCTGTGTATGTCTTTCCATCTGATTGTCTCAGTCTCAGTGTGTGTCTCGTAAGCCAACAGGTATTATACACGATGCAGAAGTGACGATGCTTATTACTTGCCAGGGGTTTCCATGGATAAAAGAGAGTGTAAAAATTATAGGGGAATAAGTTTACTGAGTATACCAGGTAAAGTGTATGGCAGGGTTATTATTGAAAGAATTAGAGGTAAGACAGAGAGTAGGATTGCAGATGAGCAAGGAGGCTTTAGAGTGGGTAGGGAATGTGTAGATCAAGTGTTTACAGTGAAGCATATATGTGAACAGTATTTAGATAAAGGTAGAGAAGTTTTTATTGCATTTATGGATTTAGAAAAGGCATATGATAGAGTGGATAGGGGAGCAATGTGGCAAATGTTGCAAGTGTATGGAATAGGTAGTAAGTTACTGAAGGCTGTAAAGAGTTTTTATGAGGATAGTGAGGCTCAGGTTAGGGTGTGTAGGAGAGGGAGATTACTTCCCGGTAAAAGTAGGTCTTAGACAGGGATGTGTAATGTCACCATGGTTGTTTAATATATTTATAGATGGGGTTGTAAAAGAAGTAAATGCTAGGGTGTTGGGGAGAGGGGTAGGATTAAATTTTGGAAAATTAAATGCAAAATGGGAGTTGACACAGTTACTTTTTGCTGATGATACTGTGCTTATGGGAGATTCTAAAGAAAAGTTGCAAAGGTTAGTGGACGAGTTTGGGAGAGTGTGTAAAGGTAGAAAGTTAAAGTGAACATAGATAAAGAAAGGGTGATGAGGTATCAAATGATTTAAATAAGAAATTGATATACATTGGAGAGGATTATGGAAGAAGTAAATGTTTTCAGATATTTGGGAGTTGACGTGTCAGAGGATGGGTTTATGAAGGATGAGGTTAACCATAGAATTGATGAAGGAAAAAGGTGAGTGGTGCGTTGAGGTATCTGTGGAGACAAAAACGTTATCCATGGGGGCAAAGAAGGAATGTACGAAAGTATAGTGGTACCAACACTCTTATATGGGTGTGAAGCATGGGTTGCAAATGCTGCAGCGAGGAGAAGGTTGGAGGCAGTGGAGATGTCCTGTCTAAGGGCAATGTGTGGTGTAAATATTATGCAGAAAATTCGGAATGTGGAAATTAGGAGAAGGTGTGGAGTTACTAAAAGTATTTGTCAGAGGGCTGAAGAAGGGTTGTTGAGGTGGTTTGGTCATTTAGAGAGAATGGATCAAAGTAGAATGACTTGGAGAGCGTATAAATCTGTAGGGGAAGGAAGGCGGGGTAGGGGTCGTCCTAGAAAAGGTTGGAGGGAAGGGGTAAAGAAGGTATTGTGGGCGAGGGGCTTGGACTTCCAGCAAGCATGTGTGAGCGTGTTAGATAGGAGTGAATGGAGACGAATGATTTTTGGGACATGACGATCTGTTGGAGTGTGAGCAGGGTAACATTGTGTGAAGGGATTCAGGGAAACCAGTTAATTGATTTAGTTGGACTTGAGTCCTAGAAATGGGAAGTACAATGCCTGCACTTTAAAGGAGGGGTCTGGGATAGTGACAGCTGGGAGGGACAATTCTCAGCTGTCGTATCTGAGCTCCTCTGCAAAGACAGTGATTATGTATGTGTGTGGTGATAGTGTTGAATGATGATGAAAGTATTTTCTTTTTGGGGATTTTCTTTCTTTTTGGGTCAACCTGCCTCGGTGGGAGACGGCCGACTTGTTGAAAAAAAAAAAAAAAAAAAATCTACAAGCATTGTATAGCACTTTGCCTGGAATTTTTGGGTTATCCTAGGTAATTTACACTATGTATAATAACTGTACTTATGTGTACATGTGAGAGAGAGACAGAGATATAGGACATATAGATATAGATAGATATATAGACAGACAAAGATATAGACAGACAAAGATATAGACAGATAAAGATATAGACAGACAAAGATATAGACAGACAAAGATATGGACAGATAGATATATAGACAGATAGAGTTATAGACAGATAGAGAGACAGCCAAAGCCAGCCAGCCTGCCGAATACATAAGAACATACGAAAGAAGGAACACTGCAGCAGGCCTACTGGCCCATGCAAGGCATGTCCATGTCACCCCCCAACTTAGACCAATGACCCACCTAGTCAGGTCACATCCTCTGAAGGAAGGAGCATGGCATCAGACCTAGAAGCACAAGCTAGTCAGGTCCAACTCACACCCACCCACAGCCACTCATGTATTTATCGAACCTATTTTTACTTTCCTCTTATAAGGGGAGTGTTAATGCGACATAACATCATTGAATCCCTGGTGTTTGCTACACTATTTGCTCTAGCTGGCACTCAATCGAACTGGTGCTCCCACAAGGTACTAAGTGGTCCCAGATTTTTTTAATACTGCGCACACTGAGGGCGCAGACCCATTCTCTCATGTCTAGGCGACTCAGGCCTATCGCACTAAATTTGAAGGAATGAAAAATAAAACGTAGTTCTACGTTCGGTCAGCTACGCACGTGAACGTATATCTACGTGTGGACAGTTTAAGGGTTAAGGGAGTAAATTCGTTCGGTAATGGCACTTGAGCAGGCTTCTGGAATGAAGTTTTTACATTACTCGGGGGTCCACTGTATATACATGTATATATATACAGTGGACCCCCAAGTTACGAGCACCTCGGAAATCGTACAATTATGTAAGTGTAATATTGTAAGTGCTTTTGAAAGTGTATTTTTGGGGGTCTGAAATGGACTAACCTACTTGACATTATTCCTTAAGGGAGAAAATTCGTTCGGTAATGGCACTTGAGCAGCCTTCTGGAATGAATTATGCTCGTAACTCGGGGGTCCACTGTACTGTGTAAGTCAATCAATAGAGTACTGCATAATGAATTACCATCACCGCTCTTGAAGATGATGCCATGTGACAACGAGTAGAGAGGGGCCATTGGCTCTGGATTATCCCAGGCCAAGAAGAGGGGACGGCGTGCAGAGTCCAGCACCCGGCACTCGGAGACTCTGAGGCGACCCAGCGAGTGGCTGGGGTTGAGAGGCGATGTTAAGTGCTGTAAACTGTTGCAATATTCAGACTCAGCTAGCTGCTCCCTCAGGTACTGAAAGTTATGTGGAAAAAGGTTAAATTCTACCTACCATAATAAAAAGAAAAATTAATGCACAGATTCAATGGCATTATTCAAACTTAAAGAAAATTATTAATAAAAAATTATTATTACTATTATTATTATTATAATAGGTAGTAGGTTGGTAGACAGCAACCGCCCAGGGAGGTACTACCGTCCTGCCAAGTGAGTGTAAAACGAAAGCCTGTATTTGTTTTACATGATGGTAGGATTGCTGGTGTCTTTTTTCTGTCTCATAAACATGCAAGATTTCAGGTATGTCTTGTTACTTCTACTTACACTTAGGTCACACTACACATTCATGTACAAGCATATGTATATACACACACCCCTCTGGGTTTTCTTCTATTTTCTTACTAGTTCTTGTTCTTATTTCCTCTTATCTCCATGGGGAAGTGGAACAGAATTCTTCCTCCGTAAGCCATGCGTGTCGTAAGAGGCGACTAACATGCTGGGAGCAAGGGGCTAGTAACCCCTTCTCCTGTATATATTACTAAATGTAAAATGGGAAACTTTCGTTTTTCATTTTGGGCCACCCCACTTCGGTGGGAAATGGCCGACGTGTTGAAAGAAGAAAGATTATTATAATAATTACTATTATAATTATTACTATAATTATCATTACTACAGTATTACAATTTTTATTATTACTATTATAATTACAGTGGACCCCCGAGTTACGTACACCCCGGAAATCGTACAATTATGTAAGTATATTATTGTAAGTTCTTGTGGAAGTGTTTTTTTTGGGGGGTCTGAAATAGACTAACCTACGTGACATTTTTCCTTAAGGGAGTAAATTCGTTCGGTAATGGCGCTTGAGCAGGCTTCTGGAGTGAAGTTTTTACGATACTCGGGGGACCCCTGTATTACTATAATTATTATTATAATTATCAACACTATTACAATTTTTATTATTAGTATTATAATTATTTTACTATTACAGTGGTACCTCGAGTTTCGTACTTAATCCGTTTCAGGAGCTAGTACTAAAGTTGAAACGTACTAAACTCGAAGCAATATTTCCCATAAGAAATAATGTAAATCCAATTAATCCGTTCCTGCTGTCAGGAGGCATGAGAAAATAGTACTTCAATATGACATTATCATCAGCTCTACGGGTTATTTATCTATCACAATTCATCTAATATGACATAATAAACAATATAAATAACAAAAACCTGATATACACTCTAGAATGAATAAAATATGTACGTATGTCAATACGTATGTGATGGCGGGGGAGGACAGCGGTCGTGGGCATTCTTGCTCTATCTATGAAAACATCTTCCCATTCTTAACTCCTTCAGACGTGTTAGTATAAGAGAAAACAGAGTTTGTGAGGCAAACTGCATTAGATCATAAGAAAACCAAAATGTACAAATAAACTGGTGTACATACACCATTTACATACCTTGTAGAAGATAGGCAGAGCGGCTTATGCTTAATTGCTACACTCTTAATGCTACACTTTGTCACTGAACTTAACTGCTTTAAACTTCACATCTTACACCTGTGCTGGTGTGCAGGAACACATTAAAATCACTAAGAGTGTGTTATTAGTCTTGAAGATGCCATATTAATATTATATAATAAACATGCTACATAACATATAAACATATAAATTAACATAAATATGAGATGTTTTTCCAGTCGGCTTGACGGTGTGAACAAAAACCATTCGTGTCCGGGCTGGTAACAACAACTGGTTTGTTTATAAAACTCGTGAACCTTCTACACTCTCATGTACACTCTACATTAAGACTACAAATATTTTAAGGTAAGTACAGTCAACCCTTGGTTTTCGTGTGTCTCCGTTTTCGATGATTTTGGTTTTCGGGCACTTTTTTCGTGGAAATATTGTCTTAGTTTTCGTTGATTGCCTTAGTTTTCGTTGATGGAACGGAACCTGTCCAGTGCCCAGCGCACATACAAAGCCCACCTCCCATGCACATTCTCAGGCAGTGTAGCATTGTTTCTGGTTGAGTGAACATTATCCTGCGAGTTCATACAAAACATTTCTTAACAATTCATTGTTTTTGGCCCTTGATTATTGTGTGTGACTGCTAAATAAGCCAGAAAAAGCTCCTAGTGCCAGTCCTTTGGTAAAGAAAGTGAGAAACACGATGGAATTTAAGAAAGAGTGCAGCAGGCATGCAGGGAGTGTAGCAAGAAAGCAGCGAGTGTAGCAGGCATGCAGGGAGTGTAGCAGGAATGCAGGGAGTGTAGCAGGAAAGCAGGGAGTGTAGCAGGCAGGGAGGGGGTGTAGCAAGCAGGGAGGGAGTGTAGCAAGCAGGGAGGGAGTGTAGCAGGCAGGGAGGGAGTGTAGAGGCATGCAGGAAATGTAGCAGGCATGCAAAGAGTGTAGCAGGCAGGGAGTGTAGCAGGCAGAGAGGGAGTGTAGCAGGCAGGCAGGGAGTGTAGCAGGAAAGCAGGGAGTGTAGCAGGCATGCAGAGAGTGTAGCAAGTATGCAGGGAGTGTAGTAGGAAAGCAGGGAGTGTAGCAGGCAGGGAGGGGGTGTAGCAAGCAGGGAGGGAGTGTAGCAGGCAGGGAGGGAGTGTAGCAGGCAGGGAGTGTAGCAGGCAGGGAGGGAGTGTAGCAGGCAGGGAGGGAGTGTAGCAGGCAGGGAGGGAATGTAGCAGGCAGGGAGGGAGTGTAGCAGGCAGGGAGGGAGTGTAGCAGGCAGGGAGTGTAGCAGGCAGGGAGTGTAGCAGGCAGGGAGTGTAGCAGACAGGGAGGGAGTGTAGCAGGCAGGGAGGGAGTGTAGCAGGCATGCAGGGAGTGTAGCAGGCAGGGAGGGAGTGTAGCAGGCATGCAGGGAGTGTAGCAGACAGGGAGGGAGTGTAGCAGACAGGGAGGGAGTGTAGCAGGCAGGGAGGGAGTGTAGCAGGCAGGGAGGGAGTGTAGCAGGCATGCAGGAAAGTGACCCTGGATAAGGACTTGGTACCTAAAGTCCTTATGGAAGGGGATTTCCCTTCCAAACAATAGCCTCTCTTCCCTCTCCCTGTCTTCTATCCAGCAACATCAGTCTTCAATAAAGGTAAGTATCATGTTCAATGTTCATTCTTTTGTGCATGTAAATCTGTCTTTAAGGCCCCCCAAATTTTTTTTTAATACTGTACTTCTGGATGTCTGGAACGGATTAATTGAATTTACATTATTTCTTATAAGTAAAATGGTTTTGGTTTTTGTCAATTTTGGTTTTAGTTGATCCCTCTGGAACGAATTAAACACGAAAACCAAGGGTTGACTGTAATGAGTGTACTGTATGTATATGCATTTTATCGCTCTAGAGCACTTTAAAAGCCTAGTATACAATGTGTGTGGGGTAGCCAGATGTTGGTTACATACCTACCACACTTTGAAACCTACCTACCTTTCTATTCACCTTGCACCCTATATTAAGACCATTAAGACTACAAATATTTTAAGGTAAGTAATGAGTGTACTGTATGTGCATTTTATCACTCTAGGGCACTTTAAATGCCTAGTACAGTGGACCTCCCGAGTAATGAACACCCCGGAAATCATACAAGTATGTAAGTACCTCTGCACATTTTCTAGGTCAGCAATTTCACCTACCTTGAAAGGTGCAGTTAGTGTGCAGCAATATTCCAGCCTAGATAGAATAAGCAACCTGATCATTTTAAAAAATATATTATGTACCTAAAACTTAAGGCCCACTCGTTGTTGCCTTCCTGTCAGGTATTCTCTGATCCATTGCAGTGCCCTTCCTGTTATACGTGCCTGATCCTCTAGCTTCTGCACTAATCTCTTACGAGGAAGTGTGTTGAAGGCCTTCTTGCAGTATAATATTGTAAGTGCTTTTGTAAGTGCATTTTTGGGGGTCTGAAATGGACTAACCTACTTGACATTATTTGTTAAGGGAGTAAATTCGTTCGGTAATGGCATGTTGCATGCAAAGAGTATGTAACCTTTATTCGGAGCATGTTAAACACACCCACATAGGCCCTCCAACCAGCGAACCATCGTTAAGGGTTTGAGATGGGGCCCCATCATCAAATCAACGACTCGGTTCAGCCAATCATAATGCGAGTTTGACAATGGCAAAAGGTGATGTGGATACCACTCACAAGTTTGTCATTGGAATTCCTGCATTGAGCTGGTTGTGGACGGTTGTCTCTGTCTATTGGCTGCTGTTTTGCCTTGACGACCGTGGCTTGTACTATTATTACTCTCTCTGTACATAGTGTAAATATTTGTACAAACCCCTATCTAATACTTGGTGAAGGAAAAGACAAAAGTCTGATATAAAACTAATTGCTTGGTGAAGGAAATACAAATACAAAGTATTTTTACTGTGTTTCTTGCTCCAAGCTCCCTTTTACTCTCAGGTTAACAGGCCATTGAACTAATCTCTTGCGAGGAACTGTGTTGAAGGCCTTCTTGCAGTATAATATTGTAAGTGCTTTTGTAAGTGCATTTTTGGGGGTCTGAAATGGACTAACCTACTTGACATTATTTCTTAAGGGAATAAATTCGTTCAGTAATGGCACTTGAGCAGGCTTCTGGAATGAATTTTGTTCGTTACTCAGGGGTCCACTGTATATACAGTGGACCCCCGGATTAAGTAGGCGTCAGATTACAGTAGACCCTCATTTAGCACAAATTTATGTTGCACGTTAAGGGTATTGCACGATTGAAGAATTGCAGCACATTCTTATCTAACACAACGTAAAACTAATATTACATGGTTCGGCTGGAGGGGAAAAATTTTTGAGCGCGCGGTCGCCCGCGGTGGGTTAAATCACTGAGTCAGTGGGGGAGTCCTACTACCATCCCTACCACCCTGTAGTTAATTCTTTCTCTGGTTTTCCCTTGCTTGAGAGTTAGGTTCAGGAAATTGTTCAGCTGGCAAGGAGATTACCAGGTGATGGTTTTGAAGATATGAATGAAGATGTGAATGAACTCTTAGAAGATGATGATGATGAAGACAGGAGTCCAGAGGAAATGTTGGCAGAGTTCGATGCACAGATACAAGGGAGGGAGATAACAGAAGAAGATGAAGAAGAACCTGAAGAAAAACAGTTAACATTGCAGCAGTTACGTGAGCAGTTCCATGTTTTTGCTAAACTAGCAGACTTTTTCACTGAAGAGGACCCTGACAAAGCTAGAAGCAGTGCTTTGAAACGGGGTCTAGACCAGTTGATGATGCCTTACCGTCAGCTGTACAGTGGACCCCCGAGTTTCGTAAAACTTCACTCCTGAAGTCTGCTCAAGTGCCATTACCGAACGAATTTACTCCCTTAAGGAAAATTTCACGTAGGTTAGTCTATTTCAGACCCCCAAAATACACTTCCACAAGAACTTACAAAATTATACTTACATAATTGCACGATTTCCAGGGTATTCGTTAACCGAGGGTCCACTGTATAATGTAATGCAGGGTAAAAGAGCCCAGAGATCCATTACAGAATTTATGCACACTGCAATACAACCATCAACTTCAGTACAAGAACCTCTACCATCCACTTCTACCGACAACCATCCACTTCTACCGACAACCATCCACTTCTACCGACAACCAACAACCATCCACCTCAGCCCAGTAGGGCCACACCATCCATATCCACTCTCTTCACAACCATCCACAAACATCATTACCCACAATTTAAGGTAAAATACTATTATTTCTATTGCATTTGTAGTCTTAAGCAGTAATATATCACGACAATGAACTACAATTACATATTTGCCTTCAGTTTTTGCAAGATCTGTTGGTCTAAAAAAATTTGTTTGGCTTTTGGGGACTCCCAGGAACGTAACCCTATTTTTCCCATAAGTTCTTTTTAATTATTTAACATGAATTTTATCTAACACGATGTTTTCAGGAATGTAACTACCGTGCTAAATGAGAGTCTACTGTACGTTAAATTCAGAATAAATTACCTTTTTTCCGTAAAATATTGGTTTGGTATAAGTCGATTTGCTCGGAAAAAGTAATTCGTCCTGGACGGCACAACACTCCATCGAGAGTCAGTGTGCCATTGTTTATCAGCGAGTGACCGCCACCCACGCATTCATACCATACATTTTGTCATTATTCAATTGTTTTTAGTGCTTGCAACTGCTAAATAAGCCACCATGGGTCCAAAGAAAGCTCCTAGTGCCAGCCCTGTGGTAAAGAGGCTCAGAAATACGGTAGAACTGAAGAAAGAGATAATAGCAAAATATGAAAGTGGAGTACGTGTGGCTGAGCTGGCCAGGCTGTATGGCAAACCCCATACAACCATCGCTACCATTGTGGCCAAGGGAAATAAAATCAAGGAAGCTGTTGTTGCGAAAGGTGCAAATATGATCACAAAAGAGAGATCGCAAGTACTGGAAGAAGTGGAAACTTTGTTGTTGGTGTGGATCAACGAACTAGCAGGAGATAGTGTTACGCAGGCAATAATATCTGAAAAAACAAGGCAGTTGCATAATGATCTCGTAAAGAAAATGCCTGCAACAAGTGCTGAAGTGAGCAAGTTTAAAGCCAGCAAAGGCTGGTTTGACAGATTTAAGAAGCGTAGTGGCATACATAGTGTGATAAGGCATGGTGAGGCAGCCAGTTCTGACAAATGTGCGGCTGAAAAATACGTGCAGGAATTTAAAAGCTATGTAAAGGCTGAAGGATTTAAACCTGAACAAGTGTTTAATTGTGACGAAACAGGCCTGTTTTGGAAGAAAATGCCACAGGAGGAAAAGGCACTGCCAGGACACAAGCCTATGAAAGACAGGCTAACTCTTATGTTGTGTAGTAATGCTAGTGGGGATTTTAAAGTGAAGCCTTTATTGGTGTATCACTCTGAAAATCCCAGTGTTCAAGAAATGCAGTGTCACCAAGGCTAATTTATGTGTGATGTGGAAGGCTAACAGTAAGGCATGGGTCACTAGGGAAATTTTCCTTGATTGGTTCAATGAAGTGTTTGGCCCCAGTGTGAAGAAATATCTCGTGGAAAATAAATTGGGCCTCAAGTGCCTCCTGGTAATGGACAATGCTCCTGGTCATCCTCGAGACTTGGATGAGCAAATTGGTGAGGAATTTAAGTTCATCACAGTGAAGTTCTTGCCCCCTAATACCCCTCTTCTCCTCCAGCCCATGGACCAGCAGGTCATTTCAAACTTTAAAAAACTCTACACATCAAAGGTGCTTTGATGTGACCTCAGACACTAAATTGACCCTAAAAGAGTTTTGGAAAGATCACTTCAGTATCCTCCATTGCATAAACCTTATAGGTAAGGCTTGGGAGGAAGTGACTTGCAGGACTTTGAACTCTGCTTGAAGAAAATTGTGGCCAGACTGTGTCCCAGAGAGAGATTTTGAGGTTTTGGGGCTGAGCCTCAGGACCCTGAGCCTGAGCCTGTTGTGGAAGCAATTGTGGCACTGGGGAAGTCCATGGGGATGGAGGTTAGTAGCGAGGATGTGGAAGAGTTGGTGGAGGACGACAATGAAGAGATAACCACTGCAGATCTGTAAGAGCTTCATCTGCAACAGCAACAGACCACAGTTCAGGAAAATGGTCCAGAGGAGGAGGAGGAAGAGAGATGGAAGACGGTGCCTTCTTCAAGGATTAAGGAGATTTGTGCCAAATGGGCTGATGTAAAAGGTTTTATGGATGATTATCACCCTAACAAAGCTGTTGCAGGCCGTGCTGGCAACATGTAAAATGACAATGTGGTGTCCTGTTTCAGGGACGTTCTAGAGAAACGCCAGACACAGAGCTCCCTGGACAGATTTTTTGTTAAGAGAGGGGTCCAGTGACTCTCAACCTGGTCCTAGTGGCATTAAAAGAAAAAGAAGGACAGTAACCCCAAAAAAGAACTTGGTACCTGAAGTGTTAATGGAAGGGGATTCCCATTTCAAACACTAGCAACTACTCCTTCCTCTCCCCTCCTTCCATCTTCCACACATCAACAAGTCTTCAATAAAGGTAAGTGTTAAGTTATTACTGTTTTATTTATTTGTGGTAATTTATATATCTTTCTTCTTTCAACACGTCGGCCGTTTCCCACTGAAGCAGGGTGGCCCAAAAGGAAAAACGAAAGTTTCTCCTTTTACATTTAGTAATATATACAGGAGAAGGGGTTACTAGCCCCTCGCTCCCAGCCTTTTAGTAGCCTATGACACGCATGGCTTACGGAGGAAGAATTCTGTTCCACTTCCCCATGGAGATAAGAGGAAATAAGAACAAGAACTAGTAAGAAAATAGAAGAAAACCCAGAGGGGTGTGTATATACATGTATATGCTTGTACATGAATGTGTAGTGTGACCTAAGTGTAAGTAGAAGTAACAAGACATACCTGAAATCTTGCATGTTTATGAGACAGAAAAAAAGACACCAGCAATCCTACCATCATGTAAAACAATTACAGGCTTTCGTTTTACACTCACTTGGCAGGATGGTAGTACCTCCCTGGGCGGTTGCTGTCTACCAACCTACTACCTAGGATTTATATATACAGTGGACCCTCGACTAACGATCTTAATCCGTTCCAGGAGCTAGACCTTTACACGAAAAAATTGTTATTCGAAACCTTATTTCCCATAATAAATAATGTAAATACAAATAATCCGTTCCAGACATCCAAAAATATTCACAAAAAATATATTTTTTAAAGAATAACTATAGTTTTACATACAGAAAACACACATAAATACTACATACAATATTAAATTTATAAATAAATATTGAAATAAACATTTAAAATAACATTTACTTACCTTTATTGAAGAGAGTTGCTGGCATCTGGAGGAGGACAGGGGGAGGGGTTAGTGTTTGGAAGGGGAATCCCCACTCCCTGCTAAACTCCCTGCATGAATGCTACACTCCCTGCATGAATGCTACACTCCCTGCATGAATGCTACACTCCCTGCATGCCTCCTACACTCCCTGCATGAATGCTAGACTCCCTGCATGAATGCTGACTCCCTGCATGAATGCTAGACTCCCTGCATGAATGCTAGACTCCCTGCATGAATGCTAGACTCCCTGCATGAATGCTAGACTCCCTGCATGAATGCTAGACTCCCTGCATGAATGCTACACTCCCTGCATGAATGCTACACTCCCTGCATGAATGCTACACTCCCTGCATGAATGTCACACTCCCTGCATGAATGCTACACTCCCTGCATGAATGCTACACTCCCTGCATGCCTGCTACACTCCCTGCATGAATGCTACACTCCCTGCATGCCTGCTACACTCCCTGCATGAATGCTACCACTGGGGTGCCACTAGGAAGCTTCTTTGGACCTATGGTGACTTATTTCACAGTGACAATCACTAAACCACCAAAAAAGACAACAAATGTATTGTGAATGTTTGAAAGAGCGTGCTGGGTATTGTTCACTCAAGTGTAAACAATGCGAGACTGCTGTCCTGGGTGGAGGCGCGCAAGCGCAGGGCAGGCGGACAGGTCTGGTACGTATCGCTACCCGAGAAAAATATTGACCGTAAAAAGCAATCGTTACCCGAAAAAATTGTTATTTGGAATGATCATTACTCGGGGTTCCACTGTACATACATGTATCATTATTTTCTGTGTAATATAATGTTGAAACAATATTTATTTTAATACTTTTGGGTGTCTGGAACGGATTAATTGAATTTCCATTATATTTCTTATGGGGAAAATATATTCGGATTAAGTAATATTAGGTTTAAGTTAAGCTCTCTGGAACGGATTAATTATGTAATCCGTGGGTCCACTGTAATGTAATGTTCACTCGAGGAGAAACTAAGCCAGACTGACTCACGATGGCTGCACGGGAAGGTGCGCAGGCGGACAGGTCTGGTACACAGTATGAAACACGGGGCACAGTGCGAAACTCGGGACAAAATTTAGCTGAAAAAAACGGTTCTAAACTCAAAAAGTACGATACTCAGGGCGTACGAAACTCGGGGTTCCACTGTATAATTATTATTATATTCATGGGAAAGCACTGAGCCCATAGGGGTTATAAAATGCCTGGGGAATGGGAGGAAATTAGCTCTGGTTTGATGAAGGAAAGGTAACTCCAATTCCTAAGATGAAGCCTAACTGCCATCCATTCACAAGGGTACTAGTAATGAAAATAAGGCTCGGTAAACATAATTAGGTCACACCTTGTTGTCACCATGGTCTTTGGCAGCTTCTGCTAAGCGGGTCAACTTGTCCACCACTTCCACTTGTCGAACAATGAGCCTCAGCCCTGGGCCGAGGCCACGGCAGTAAGCCTCGAGTATGGCCAAGCTGTGCAGACTGCCCGGCCATGACTGCACATCCGATCTGATAAAAAAAAAAAAATTCTTCGTGTATTATACAAAGTGTAGTTTTTTTTTCTTCAATGAACTGGTCATATCCCACAAAAGCAAGGTGACCTAAAAAAGAAAAATGAGAGTTTTTTGAAAAAAAAAAAAAAAGTTTTTCTTTCAAAATTTAGTAATAAAGTGTAGTTTACATGCAATAAAATATTGTGAAACACAAAGAAAGCCACTAACATGTATGTGAATGCACAAAGTTGTGCTCAATCAAATTTTGTCTCTCTACTGCATTTTCCAGCATATAGGGCACACGAGCATATAAGACGATGTTCTTAAGCACTTGTAACGTAACGTTAGTTACGTTACAAGTAGCGTGCCTTAAATGCAGGAAAATATGATAATTAGCAATACTATATGAAGAATTAGACATGTGTGCAACATCTGGTTATGTTTATTTGTACAAATAAAGATACCCAGATGTTGCACATGTGACTAATTTTCATCTTCTTGTTACGTATTGTATATACAGTGGACCCCCGGTGTTCGTGATGCTCCAAACTCGAACAATTATGTAAGTGTATTTTTGTAAGTGCTTTTGTAAGTGTATTTTTGGGGTCTAAAAGGACTAGTCTAATTTACGTACATTATTCCTTATGGGAATAAATTCGTATGGTAATGGCACTTGAACAGCATTCTGGAACGAAAAAATCACGAAAACCGGGGGTCCACTGTATTCATGTATAAATGGGAAGTACAATGCCTGCACTTTAAAGGAGACGTTTGGGATATTGGCAGTTTGGAGGGCTGTTGTATCTGAGCGCCTCTGCAAAGACAGTGACTATGTATGAGTGATGGTGAATGATGATGAAAATTTTTTTCCTTTCTTTTTGGATCACCCTGCCTCGGTGGGAGACGGCCGACGTAAAAAAAAAAAAATTAACAACACATTTACTAAATGTAAAAAAGAAGAAAAGCTTTATAGTTTTCTTTATCAGGTCACCTGCCTCAGTGGGAGATGACCCGTAGGTTAAAAAAAAAAAATACATTTTACTGAAGCCTTTGACTTCAAAGTACAGTGGTACCTCGGTTTACGATTTTAATCCGTCAGAGAGGGCATATTTTAAGCCGAAACAATCGTAAAACGAATCAATTTTCCCCATAAGAAATAATGGAAATAAATTTAATCCGTCCAAGACTTCCAAAAGTAGTTAAATAAAATATTTTTTAGAACTTTTGGACATTAAATAATACACAATTTAATAAAGAATACATAAATATACATGCAAATATTGTACAATAACATGTCACTTACATTTATTGAAGAGTTGTTGATGTGTGGAGGACGGGAGGAGGGGAGAAGGTGGAGTAGTATGCTAGTGTTTGGAAGGGGAATCCCCTTCCATTAACACTGCAGGTGGTAAGTTCTTTTCTGGGGTTACTTCCCTTTTTCTTTGAATGCCACTAGGACCAGCTTGAGAGTCACTAGACCTCTTTCTAACAACAAATTTGTCCAGGGAGATCTGTGTCTGGCGATTCTTTAACACATCCCTGAAATGACACACCACTGTGTCATTGTACAGGTTGCCAGCACGGCCTGCAACAGCATGGTTAGGGTGATATTCATCCATAAATGCTTGCACCTTGCTCCACATTCCACAAATGTCCTTAATCCTTGAAGAAGGCACATTCTTCCATTTTTGTTCCACCTCCACCTCCTCTGAACCATTGTCCTGACCTCTGCTCTCTTGTTCCAGTTGCTGTTGAAGCTCTTGCAGATCTTCAGTGGTTAGCTCTTCCTTGTGCTCCTCCACCAACTGTTCCACATCCTCACCACTCACCTCTAACCCCAAAGACTTGCCCAATTCCACAATTTCTTCCAAAACAGGCTCAGGCTCAGGCTCAGGCTCAGGGTTCTGAGGCTCAGCCCCAAAACCTTCAAAATCCCTCCCTAGGACACAGTCTGGCCACAATTTTCTCCAGGCAGAGTTCAAAGTCCTGGTAGTCACTCCCTCCCAAGCCTTACCTATAAGGTGTACACAATGCAGCATATGGAAATGGTTTTTCCAAAATTCTCTTAGGGTTATGTTCATGTCTGTGGTCACATCAAAGCACTTTTGAAACATTGCTTTGGTATAGAGTTTTTTAAAGTTGGAAATGACCTGCTGGTCCATGGGCTGGAGGAGAGGAGTGGTATTAGGGGCAAGAACTTCACTTTGATGAATTTAAACTCGTCCACAATTTTCTCTACCAAGTTTGGAGGATGACAAGGAGCATTGTCCATTATCAGGAGGCACTTAAGTGGCAAATTATTGTCCAATAGATATTTCTTCACACTGGGGCCAAACACTTCATTGAACCAATCTAAGAAAATGTCCTTTGTGACCCAAGCCTTTTTGTTAGACTTCCACATCACACACAAGTTAGACTTGCTGACACCGCATCTGCCAAACACTCGGGATTTTCAAAAGATACACTAGTAAAGGCTTCACTTTGCAATCACCACTTGCATTGGCACAAAGCATCAACGTTAGCCTGTCTTTCATAGGCTTATGTCCTGGCTGTGCCTTTTCCTCCTGAGTAATGTAGGTCCTGTTGGGCATTTTCTTCCAAAACAGGCCTGTTTCATCACAATTAAACACTTGTTGGGGAGGAATTGTTCAGCCTCTAGGTACTCCTGGAATTCAGGAACATATTTTTCAGCCGCACTTTTGTCAGAACTGGCTGCGTCACCATGCCTCACAACACTATGTATGCCAGTACGCTTCTTAAATTTTGAAACCAGCCTCTGCTGGCTTTAAATTCGCTCACTTCACTCGTTGCAGGCATTTTCTTAAGGAGATCATCATGCAACTGCCTTGCTTTTTCACATATTATTCCCTCCGAAACAGTATCTCCTGCTAACTGTTTCTCGTTGATCCACACCAACAACAACCTTTCCACATTTTCCACCACTTGTGGTCTCTGTTTTGTGATCACAGATGCACCTTTTGCAACAACAGCTTCCTTGATTTTACTTAAATATTTCTTATCCACAATGGTAGCGATGGTAGAATAGGGTTTACCATACAGCCTGGCCAGCTCACTGATACGCACTCCACTTTCATATTTTTCTATTATCTCCTTCTTCACTTCTATCGTACATATATTTCTGTTCCTCTTTGCCACAGGCTTAGCACTAGGATCTTTCCTTGGACCCATGGTAGCTTATTTAGCAGTTGCAAGCACTAAAAACAGTGGAATAATGACAATATACTGGTATGAATGCGTGGGTGTGGGTGGGTGGTCGCTCTCGCTTGTAAACAATAGCACTGACGCTCCCTGGAGTGCGCGCTCAGCTGGGCGCCAAGCGGACAGGTCCGGTACGAATGTCGGTAACCGAAGCAAACATCGTAAACCACAAACAAATTTCTTACGTTATAAATATCGGTTACCGAAAATAACGTAAGGTGATAACATCGTAAACCGAGGTACCACTGTATTAAAAGTTTTTTAATAAAAAAATTTGTATGTGGATGAAAACTCATAAAAGATGAAAAAAATAAATACACGCACATGAACATTTTAACAATAATTTACAGTGCCTGCACTCTAGAAGGGATGTGGGGATATTTGCTGTTTAGAGGGGCATCTGAACTGTTGTATCTACGTGCCTCTGGCAAGACACTGATCGTGTGAATGATAGTGAAAGTGTCTTTCCTGGGTGACTGTCTTGGTGGGAAACGACCAGTGCGTTAAAAATAGCAAATTTTTATTTGCACACTTTCCTATTCATCTCTCAAGATGTCCTAATTACTAAAACAAATGCTTTTTTGTTTTTTACTACAGTTTTGTATATGAATTACAACCAGTATCTTTATACACACTATTTTAAGATGGGTTAAGTTACTGTGAATTAACTGAAATATACACTTTTTTTAACATACATTGTATTTATTGTTTGATGTGCAAGCACTTGTGAACCTCTTGAAAGAACAGGCAATCAAGAACATAAAATTCCCATTTACTATATCATTATTTATTATTATTTTTTTTTTTTTTTTTTTAACACATTGGTCATTTACCACCAAGGCAGGGTGGCCCGAAAAAGAAAAACTTTCATCATTCACTCCATCACTGCCTTACACTTACGGTAGTTATAAAACTGCAACATAAACACCCCTCCTTAACCCTTTCAGGGTTGAGACCCCGATTCTTAACTCCTTTTCAGGGTCGAAACATTTTCGGAAAAAAAAAAAATTATTTTGTTTCTTATGAAATGATAGAGCATCTTTTTCCGATCATAATGCCACCAAAAGTATGACATTTGGTGAAAAACTAACGGAATTATGCTGTTGCAAAGTTAGCAGTATCAATGATATTTACGCATCGGCGATTTCGCCCACTTTGAGCCCTATTTTCGGCCAATTCCAATGTCTCAGTCTACTAAAATCATAGCTATTATTCTAGAATTCCATTTGTTCTATCGATTGAGTACAAGAAACCACCAATTTACAGATTTCAACTACCCAATAAAGTGGTCAGAAATTGGCAATATTGCCAATTTCACACAAATTTCAAAAGATGCCAATTTCAAAATAAGGTCCAGAATAAACAAGACAGACATTCCTGGCATTAAAATAACATTTTATCTGTTTATTAGTCACGTCTCCAGGCCCCTATTACATAACTTTTGCTTTCCATCTTGAATTTTTATTCTCACAAAAAACTGAAGATTTTCTGTTATGTATACTACTGCATTATTGTAAAAACGGTATAAATAATATCAGCGCACTTGTGCAAGAATATTAGACTCGTCAGTTGATGTGTATTGGACGCGTGACGTGATTTGTTCACTCTTGAACATCTGCAAAAATCAAACATTTTCGCTACTTTGCGCTCAATTTCTAGGTACTTGTCACTGAGAAACCAATCAAAATTATCTCTATTTCTCTAATATATCTTCCATTCTATCAAATGAGACCAAGAAAACGAGAATATAACCATACGAAAATAGACTGCAATGTCCCTGTTTTAAACCAAAAACATGGTCAGTTTTTTTCCCTCATTATGCACTGTGTACTGCAGGATTTTTTTATACTGCGCACACTGACCGCATAGACCCATTCTCTCACATCTAGGCCTACCAGCCTGTTTCTGCTTGATTTGAGGGCGCTAGAATTTATGCGTACTAGTACGTCAAACGCCCTGGCACGTAAGCCGTACTAGTACGTCAAAAACCTTGAAAGGGTTAAATGGAAAATTGCCTTAAAAGAGAAAAAGGGAAACTATGGAGATGATGCTGATTAAGTCATTCAGAAAACCAACATTCTAGTATGATACACATGATTGTTTGTCTTAAAACCAGCATTCTAGTATGATACAAGTAATTTTTAGTCTTAAGTTATCCTGCAGTAAACACAGCTGGGCTGTATTTCTCTTATTGATATGATTCATCATTTAACAAACTGGTAACTAAGTATATATTGTATAATACAACACAATGGGCTGTATTTCTCTTAGTGGTACGATTCATCTTTCAACAAACTGGTAACTAAGTACTACTATACACTGTATAATACAACACGCTGGGCTGTATTCCTCTTAGTTGAATGCCACATCATTCAACAAGATCATAACTAAACAATGTACAACACACTGGGAAAGCCTGGCAACGAGAGTGCAGTTAATGACTCGTTATTAACACACGAAGGATACAACCTGCACTAGTCCTTGCATGAACGACCCACACAGGTTTTGCGCCTTGTGGAAATTAACAAAAAAGTATAAGACAAATAATAAAATAAAAATATAACAAGACATGAATAACTAAAGTGTAATAAACACTCGTCAATACTCAATAATAACTCACATTGGAGACAGAAACTCAGATTAATTGGTCTGTATATTTCGATCCCCTTCTGGGATCCTCTTCAACAGATACACAAGTAAAAGGAGAACATGAATATATGTATAGTGAAAGTTGCTCCCTTGTATAATGATAATAATATTATAACAATAATAATCTTTATGGAGGAAGGGGCTACTAACCCCTTCTCCTGTATACGTACTGTACATTACAGTGGAACCTCGGTTTTCGTTTACCCTGGTTTTCGCCAAATTCGGTTTTCGACGACTTTTTTCGTGAAAATTTTGTCCCAGTTTTTGTCCACTGTACCGAATGTGTCCGCCTGCCCACACCTACACAAAGCATCTCACGTATGCATTCTGAGTCAGTCTGGCTTTGTTTCTCGTCGAGTGAACATTACCCCGCGCATTCATACGAAACATTTCGTAATAATCCATATTTTTTGTGCTTGTTTATTGAGTGCAACTGCTAAATAAGCCACCATGGGGTCAAAGAAAGTTCTGAGTGCCTTAGGGAAAGTCCATGGGTTTGGATGTGAGTGGCCAGGATGTGGAAGAATTGGACAACCACAGGGAAGAGCTAACCACTGAAGAGCTGCAACACCTTCAACTGGAACAGCAACAGACTGTAGCTGAGGAAATTGCTTCAGAGGAGGAAGAGAGAGGGAAGAATGTGGCTTCTTCAGTGATTAAGGACATGTGTGCAAAGTGGAGTGAGTTGCAAAGTTTTGTTGAGAAATATCACCCTAACAAAGCTGTTGCAAGCCGTGTCAGCAACATGTTCAATGATAATGTCGTTCCCCATTTTAGGCAAATCTTAAAAAGACGCCAGAAACAGAGGTCTCTGGACAGATTTTTTGTGTGACAGGGGTCCAGTGACTCTCAAGCTGGTCCTAGTGCCAGTAAAAGACAAAGAAGGAAGTAACCCGGATAGGGACTTGATACCTTAAGTCCTTATGGAAGG
>WNWK01024200.1:0-30055 GCA_009830355.1 Cherax destructor | reverse complement strand
CTGAGCACAACACTCTTTCTCCTTGCTATAAATAATCTGGCATCTGTTCTCTCATTTAATATTTGGTCATCGCTTTATGTTGATGACTTTGGTATAGCTTGTGCGGGTGCTGACTGTCATCTCATTGCAGTTTCCCTCCAGCATGCCATCAACCGGGTTTCCGATTGGGCCACCACTCACGGGTTTAAGTTTTTGAGTGGCAAAAGTCATCAAATTGCGTTTACTAGACGTTCAGGGGTCTTTGATCATCCATTGTACCTATACGGCTCACGTATCCCAGAATGTGATACAGTCAGGTTTCTCGGCCTCCTGTTTGACCGCCGATTGTCCTGGAAACCTCACATTACCTCTCTGAAGGCGACTTGTCATAGCCGGCTGAACCTCCTTAAAACCCTAGCACATCTTTCATGGGGGCTGAACGTAGAACTCTACTTTGCCTGCATTCAGCCCTAATTTTATCGAAACTTGATTATGGTGACCAGATATATTCGGTGGCCTCCCCTGCTACTCTTTCCAGCCTTAATCCCATCCATCACCAGGGATTGCGTTTATGCCTTGGTGCATTTCGTTCTTCCCCGGTTGAGAGCCTCTATGTAGAAGCAAACATTCCATCCTTGTCCGATCGTCGTGATGCACATTGCCTTCACTATTATGTTCGCTCTCATGACCTCCGCAATCCTTCCATGTATAGGATTGTCACAGATGTTAGTAGACGCTCTTTATTTGTTCGTCGACCCGATTTACTTCGTCCCTTTTCTCTTCATCTACATTCGCTTTTGTCTTCCCTTCAGCTACCACCTTTCTATATTCATGTGACATCTCCCTTTCCCCTACCCCCTTGGGAAGTTCCTGCTGTCCGTGTCTGTTCTATTCCTTTGCCTTGCGCAACTACCTATGGCGGCTTCTCGGTCTCTTTTTCTAGACCACTTCCGTTCTCATTCCCATGCCATCGCAGTGTACACCGATGGTTCTAAGTCATCAGACGGCGTCGGATTCGCAGCAGTGTTTCCGGACAGCATCGTGCAAGGGCCATCTATTATCCTCGCCTAGCATATTTACAGCTGAATTGTATGCCATTCTTGTGGCACTTATCTGTATTGGTCGTTTCAGACTCCCTTAGTGCTTTACTGGCTATCCGAAAATTTGATACACCTCACCCCCTAGTTCTTCGTATCCAACTTGGGTTTCGCCGTATCTCTAGCAAGCACAAAGATATTGTTTTTTCCTGGGTCCCTGGTCATTGCTACCCACCTTCGCACCCATTGGCAACAACGCTGGTCTGACCTGCTAAATAACAAACTTCATTCTATTAAACCGAGTATAGGTTTCTGGCCGTCTTCTTGTCACCAATGTCGAGGTTGGGAGACTACACTCTCCCGTCTTCGCATCGGCCACACTCGTCTTACTCACGGGTATCTCATGGAGAGGCTCCCTGTCCCTCTCTGTGAGCATTGTCAGGTTTCAGTATCTGTTCGCCATATTCTGTTGGACTGCCCACTCTATCAACGAGCACACAGAATTTACCTCCAACGACGTCTTCGCTCTGCGGCCCTTTATTTACCTTCCCTTCTTGCTGATGGACCCTCCTTTAATCCTGACTCTCTCATTGACTTTTTGACAGCAACTGACTTACTACACAAACTCTGAAGGTTATACCTCTAGCACCTCCCTCAGTCCCTTCTACCTCAATATCTTGCTACCCTCTATCCCTGCACTATCCACTGTCCTGCTGCACTCCATACCCTACTAATCATCCCTCTCCCTCTTACAACCCATTCTCCCTGCATCCTGCCCTAACCTGCTGCGCTGTATGACCCTAGTGGTTTAGCGCTTCTTTTTTTTATAATAATAATAATAATAATAGTGGCGGGAGTACGGAGATTACATCTCGACAGTGATGTGTGTTCATGGGAGAATGTTTACCGAGAAGTGACGGCCGGGGCATAAAGATTGTCTGAGGTTGCAAATAGTAATTAACACGGACACGTATATAAATGAGACACACGCGGTATTAGGAAACATTTCGCCCATAGGGACTTTATCAATATATTCGTCAAGAAATGTAGTAATACCGCATGTGTCTGATAGGCGAGACTCACTACAGTGACGGTCAGGTGATTACTTTTTGCTTATCACAATTACTCTTATGTTTGACATCGATTAGGTAATATAAGCTTTATCTACTAGAATCTTTTTAATGTCATGTATCTTGTGTGAGACTGAGGTAACTGCGCTTGTACTTGCAGACGATCGTAGCGGTGTGTTTCTTCACTTGGGAACAACAACAGCAGCAACAACAGACATGGAACAATTCCACTGAAGCTATCTGGAGAGTTGATAAACATATTGTCCTCTTCGTCGGTCCCAGCTCGACTCAGCTACACGATGATAGTCAGGACCCTCAAGAACATGTGTTTAGCCAGGCAGAGGGGCCAGCTATAGCTGAAGTAGCCCTTAATGTGACGAATAACGAAGGGACAACCAAGGTCAGTGAAGATATACACAGTGTGGTACAGGAGGCACCAGATAGCAAGGGAGGTAAATCGTATCCACAGAGAATCTTTCTTCGTGAAATGGAATCACCCGATAAACACCAAAGGAAAGGAAATTTTAATAATAACAATAATAAAAATATAGGGTATAAACATGAGAATAAAGAAGATTGGTCTGAGGAAGAGGAGGACCCTAACGTTGGTCGTGGATTTCAAGAAGAATTTGTTACCTATCGGGCTGACAATACATTTATCTTGATGGACAACAGTGGCACAGACCAAGTCAATGCAAACAAGACACACCAAAGTACAGCCAAGCAGTACACTGCTGCAGATGTAAGCACCAGAAAACATGTAACAAATATTTTAACAGATTCGATAATGAAAAACTTAGCAAGTCTTAGTAATATAAACGTTAACAGTTACCCCAACCAAGGTGCACTCGGCTCGTCTGAAGAAATATACTACAAATTTAAAACTTACAACATAAACAATCCTAGTAAATTTATTTTAACTGATGACACACGAAATTACTTCCAGGATATTAAGAACAGTACCACTTGCTTCATTAGTGGCACGGATATGGAAAGATCCAAACATGCCCAAGATGGAAGGTGCTATTGCTTGAAGGGATATTTCGGAGTGGACTGCGGCATCCCTGAGGCTGCGTGGTTTGGGATGTATGAAGTGAAGTTTCCAAACACATTGCTTAGACGCAGAGAAGTTCCTCGAAGAGTGATCAATGGCCTTCCCGTGAACCATGAGTTTGCGCTCTTCGAAGCCAGGATGCACGAACTACATGACGTGGTCGATGTGTTTATAATCGCCGAGTCAAACTACACCGCTCACGGGGACCCCAAGGATTTTCATTTCCTTGCCAGGTTACGGGAAGGCTACCTTAAGAACTTCCAGAATAAGATCGTGTATGTGCCCCTCGGGTTCTTCCCGTCTCAGTCGAAGGAGAATGGGTGGATTGCTGATGCCTACCTGAGGTATTACCTGGGCGAGAGGGGCCTCCCGCTCCTTCATGGTCTTAAAGATGATGATCTCTTTGTGCTCTCAGACGCTGACGAGCTTCCAACTCAAGAAATTCTCACTTTCCTGAAGGTTTACGACGGTTACCCAGAACCGGTCAGTTTCGCTCTACGGTGGAACATGTTCGGCTTCTTCTGGATGGCTCCGGTTGAGTCTTCGTGGATGAACTGGGTCAGAGGCACAGCTGAGCAACTCACCATAGTGACCTCAGTCGCTACGGTGGGCATGCTGAGGAAGGTGCTCTTCAACAACGTGTTCTACATTCGCAAGAAGAACCTATGGCAGCATCATAAGTTGGCTAAATGGCTAAGGAAGTACCGTAATGAGGGCCATCCCGTGAAGGACTGGGTGGCTGGCACTGTGGGACACTACGCTGGTTGGCACTGTTCCTGGTGTTTCAGGTGAGTGCCGCACTTGCACACACACACACACACACACACACATACATACATACACAGCAAAGAGGCGGGGCCAGGAGATATGAATCGACCTCTGCAACGACAAATAGGTAAGTACAGATAGGTAAGTACACACACACATATACACTGCTGCAGCAAATGGGCGCTTGGCAAACCTAAGAATACTCTGTACACAGTGTACGTAAGGCCCATATTGGAGTATGCAGCACCAGAATGGAACCCACACCTGGTCAAGCACGTTAAAAGGTTAGGTAAAGTACAAAGGTTTGCAACAAGACTAGTCCCGGAGCTAGATGGTTGTACGAGGAGAGGTTAAGGGAAATCAACCTTACGACACTGGAGGATAGGAGAGAGAGGGAGGATATGATAACGACATATAAAATATTGAGAGGAATTGACAAGGTGGACAGAGACAGGATGTTCCAGAGATGGGACATAGTAACAATGGGTCACAACTGGAAGTTGAAGACTCAGATGAGTTACAGGGATGTTAGTAAGTATTTCTTCAGTCAAAGAGTTGTCAGGAAGTGTAACAATGTTGAAAGTGATGTAGTGGAGGCAGGAACTATACATAGCTTTAAGAAGAGGTATGATAAGGCTCATGGAGCAGGGAGAGAGTGGACCTAGTAGCGACCAGTGAAGAAACGGGGCCAGGAGCTATGAATCGACCCTTGCAACCACAATTAGGTAAGTCACACACACACACACACACACACAAGGATAGCTTGTTATTTATGCATTTTTAATACAACAAATTAAAAACTCTGGTAATAATTATAGTAATAATGTTATTAGTTCCACTATTATTATTGCTGCTGTTGTTGTTGGTGTTTCTATTACTGTTAATACTTCTACGGCTATTACAGTTGCTGCTGCTAATAGTCCCTCAGCAACTATTACTATTGCCACTATTACTGCTGCTACCACACAAAATGTACAATACTATTCAAAATACAACGCAAAATATACAATATTCAAAACACTACACACACAACCAACTCGGCAAATATACCACTAACAATACACAGAATTCAGCGAAAACACCACACAGTACACAAAAACTCGGCCAACACACCATACATAATACACAGAACTCTGCCAAAAACACCACACACACAATACACAAAACTGAAAAAAAAACACGAAACACACAATCTTCAGCTGAAACCTCGTTTGCCAGCCTCGTGTGACCTGCTTCCTCTCATCCCACAGCCCAGAGAACATCGTTCGCAAGATGGACTCTGCGCAGGCTGCCGACCTGCCTCGCTGGGGAGACTTCCCAGAGAAGAAGAACCTCTCGTACATTGTCTCCAGGATCTGGGACGGCATGTACGTATGGTACCTCATTAGGTATCCCCGAAGTGATAACTTTTAGCGGTAGCTTGAATATTTTCTTTTAAGGTTTTCGTTTATGAATAGCGAATGCCTAATCCAATCTGCTCCAGTTTCATCACTGGTGTTCTGTGACTAGGAAAGGTTAATGCATTTACTGGTATATGCAGGTGCTAACTAATTTATGCTATGTAGACATTTCCCCGTTTTGGTTTCTGTGGGATAACTTGAGAAAGCCTCTTCTGACTGGCTTCGAACTTGTCAACACTGGCGTACCATACTTAGAAAAAAGTAGGAAATTGTTATTGGGGTCAATGGGAATTTGTCGATGTTATTCTTAAAATGTCATTTCCGGTAAAATACCATGACTGTGCCCCATCTGAACCATGACTGTGCCCCATCTGAACGACCTCAGTCGTTACCGTCTGATGCATTTTATGAGATGGGTGTTAAATTATAAATTTAGACTGTGTAGGTATAAACTTGTCAATAAATTAACATATTTGTAATCTAGTCAGATTCCTGCAATAACTGGTGAATGCGTCTTTTGATCGGTTTCAAACTTTCAACATTAGTATATTTTAGTGGAAGACTGAACTGTTTTTAGCGGGCATTGTGACTTCTAATCTTTTACCTTTGTAATACAGTTTTGGAGCACCACATCATAGTTTTCTCCGTCACTACGAAATAGATCTACCAAGACAAAAATTCCAACAGACCTTTAAAATGCTTCAGACCTACACCATGTCCATTGCTACGCAATTTTCTTTAGTCGTTTAGGAAATTTTAAGCTTTGTCTTAATTCTACAACAAATATTAAATATTAAACAGATTTTGAACTATTTATATTTATATAATGACGTAATCCACTGTGTGTCCAGTAGTAAAATAACTAGTGTGAGTCTCAGTAAGACTAGTCCAGTGGTCTCTGTGATACTAAAGTAAGGACAACATCTCGTGATGACCTTAAGAGAGACACTAAGAAGGTTATGTTGAGTCTCTCACCCCAGGGATATGGTGTGTCACGAGTCGTTCAGTCATCTTAGTTTAGTATATTACTCAACTAGTCTCATCTCTAGTCTTATATCATGTGTACATGTACACTGTGCAGTGCACACTTATACATGTACACTGTGCAGTGCACACTTATACATGTATACTGTGCAGTGCACACTTACACATATACATTGTGCAGTGCACACTTATACATGTACACTGTGCAGTGCATACTTATACATGTACATTGTGCAGTGCACACTTATACATGTACACTGTGCAGTGCACACTTATACATGTACATTGTGCAGTGCACACTTACACATGTACATTGTGCAGTGCACACTTACACATGTACACTGTGCAGTGCACACTTACACATGTACATTTTGCAGTGCACATATGGTTCTAAGCTTCGAATACAGAGTAGAGTTACAAGTGGAGGGGCAAGCAGGAAGGGCTGCACGAATGAAGCCAAACTACAAGAAAGGTGACTACGTGGGCATGAAGAACTTCCTGCACGGAGTTCAGTGGGACAGAGAGCTGGCAGGGAAGTCAGTAAACGAGATGATGGAATATATGACAACAATTTGCAAGGAAGCTGAGGAGATGTTTATACCCAAGGGTAACAGGAGAAGTGAAAAAGCCAGGATGAGCCCATGGTTCACCCAAAGGTGCAGGGAAGCCAAAACCAAGTGTGCCAGGGAATGGAAGAAGTACAGAAGGCAAAGGACCCAGGAGAATAAGGAGAGCAGTCGTAGAGCCAGAAATGAATATGCACAGGTAAGAAGGGAGGCCCAAAGACAATACGAGAATGACATAGCAGCGAAAGCCAAATCTGACCCAAAGCTGCTGTACAGCCACATCAGGAGGAGAACAACAGTCAAGGACCAGGTGATCAGGCTGAGGAAGGAAGGAGGGGAGGTCACAAGAAATGACCGCGAAGTATGTGAGGAGCTCAACATGAGATTCAAAGAGGTGTTCACAGAGGAGATAGAAGGGCCTCCAGAAAGGAGGAGAGGTAGGGTACACCATCAGGTACTGGACACAATACACACAACTGAGCGAGCTAGATACTTCAAAGGCGATGGGGCCGGATAACATCTCTCCATGGGTCCTGAGAGAGGGAGCAGAGGCGCTATGTGTACCCCTAACAACAATCTTCAACACATCTATCGAAACAGGGCAGCTACCTGAGGTATGGAAAACAGCAAATGTAGTTCCAATTTTTAAAAAAGGAGACAGGAACGTAGCACTAAACTACAGACCAGTGTCACTGACATGTATAATATGCAAGGTCATGGAGAAGATTATCAGGAGAAGAGTGGTGGAGCACCTAGAAAGGAATAAGCTTATCAACGACGGCCAACACGGTTTCAGGGAGGGGAAATCCTGTGTCACAAACCTACTGGAGTTCTACGACAGGGTGACAGCAGTAAGACAAGAGAGAGAGGGGTGGGTAGATTGCATATTCCTGGACTGTAAGAAGGCGTTTGACACAGTTCCACACAAGAGATTAGTGTAGAAGCTGGAGGACCAGGCATGGATAACAGGGAAGGCACTACAATGGATCAGGGAATACCTGTCAGGAAGACAGCAGCGAGTCATGGTACGAGGCGAGGTGTCTGAGTGGGCGCAGGTGACGAGTGGGGTTCCACAGGGGTCAGTCCTAGGACCGGTGCTGTTTCTGGTATTTGTGAACGACATGACGGAAGGAATAGACTCCGAAGTGTCTCTGTTTGCAGATGATGTGAAGTTGATGAGAAGAATTCAATCGGACGAGGACCAGGCAGAACTGCAAAGGGATCTGGACAGGCTGCAAGCCTGGTCCAGCCACTGGCTCCTGGAGTTCAACCCCACCAAGTGCAAAATCATGAAGATTAGGGAAGGGCAAAGAAGACCGCAGACGGAGTACAGTCTAGGGGGCCAGAGACTACAAACCTCAATCAAGGAAAAAGATCTTGGGGTGAGTATAACACCAGGCACATCTCCTGAGGCGCACATCAACCAAATAACTGCTGCAGCATATAGGCGCCTAGCAAATCTACGAACAGCATTCCGACATCTTAATAAAGAATCGTTCAGGACCCTGTACACTGTGTACGTTAGGCCCATACTAGAGTATGCAGCACCAGTTTGGAACCCACATCTAGCCAAGCACGTAAAGAAGCTAGAGAAAGTGCAAAGGTTTGCAACAAGACTAGTCCCGGAGCTAAGGGGTATGTCCTACGAGGAGAGGTTAAGGGAAATCGATCTGACAACACTGGAGGAGAGGAGAGATAGGGAGGACATGATAACGACATATAAGATACTGAGAGTAATTGACAAGGTGGACAGAGACAGAATGTTCCAGAGATGGGATACAGCAACAAGGGGACACAGTTGGAAGTTGAAGACTCAGGTGAATCACAGGGATGTTAGGAAGTATTTCTTCAGTCACAGAGTGGTCGGGAAGTGGAATAGTTTGGGAAGCGATGTAGTGGAGGCAGGTTCCATACATAGCTTTAAGAAGAGGTATGATAAAGCTCATGGCGCAGGGAGAGTGACCCAGTAGCGGCCAGTGAAGAGGCGGGGCCAGGAGCTATGACTCGACCCTGCAACCACTACTAGGTGAGTACAACTAGGTGAGTACTGTGCAGTGCACACTTATACATGTACATTGTGCAGTGCACACTTATACATGTACATTGTGCAGTGCACACTTATACATGTACATTGTGCAGTGCACACTTATACATGTACATTGTGCAGTGCACACTTATACATGTACATTGTGCAGTGCACACTTATACATGTACATTGTGCAGTGCACACTTATACATGTACATTGTGCAGTGCACACTTATACATGTACATTGTGCAGTGCACACTTATACATGTACATTGTGCAGTGCACACTATACATGTACATTGTGCAGGCACACTTATACATGTACATTATGCAGTGCACACTTATACATGTACATTGTGCAGTGCACACTTATACATGTACATTGTGCAGTGCACACTTATACATGTACATTGTGCAGTGCACACTTATACATGTACATTGTGCAGTGCACACTTATACATGTACATTGTGCAGTGCACACTTATACATGTACACTATGCAATGCACACTTATACATGTACATTGTGCAGTGCACACTTATACATGTACATTGTGCAGTGCACACTTATACATGTACATTGTGCAGTGCACACTTATACATGTACATTGTGCAGTGCACACTTATACATGTACATTGTGCAGTGCACACTTATCATGTACATTGCAATGCACACTTATACATGTACATTGTGCAGTGCACACTTATACATGTACATTGTGCAGTGCACACTTATACATGTACATTGTGCAGTGCACACTTATACATGTACATTGTGCAGTGCACACTTATACATGTACACTATGCAATGCACACTTATACATGTACATTGTGCAGTGCACACTTATACATGTACATTCATACAAGCCCATTGATTACAAACACTGACATTAACAACAACACTTGTATTGATTACAAACACCAGCATTGTCTACAAACAACAGCATTGACTACAAACACAAGTATTGACTACAAACACCAGCACTATAAACAAACACCCGCACTACAAACACTAGCATTATAAACACCAGCACTATAAACAAACACCAGCGCTGTAAACAAACACCAACACTACATACAAACGCCAGTACTGCATACAAACAACAACGCTATAAACAAACAGCACTACAAACACCAGCACTATAAACAAACACCAGCACTACAAACACCAACACTACAAACACCAGCACTATAAACAAACACCAGCACTACAAACACCAACACTACAAACACCAGCACTATAAACAATCACCAGCACTATAAACAAATACTAGTACAAACACCAGCACTAAACACGGTAGTATCACATATTCTTGTCTAAGACGCTTTTATTTCCACTCTTTATTATACTTCGTTTAGAAGAACACATGAGGCACAATAATCTTTTGTTGTGCAAAAGTTTCGCCCCTGTATAGAGCGAAACGTTAACACACACATTCAGTATATTTTTATTGATACAGACTAGTGCAGTTCTATCAATGCAATTTTTACTTGTCGAATTGTTTTTGCTTCTGAATGAGAGAGAGAGAGAGAGAGAGAGAGAGAGAGAGAGAGAGAGAGAGAGAGAGAGAGAGAGAGAGAGAGAGAGAGGTTTGTTGGTTAAGCATCACTTCTCTATCTTATCAACAACGTTAGTTACTGGACTCAAACTTACTAATTAGATTCTTGAGAATTTTACTTTGGAAGGTGTTTGGGGTAGTTTTGTGGACAGTGAAGGTACCAGGACTGGTGGTTGTTGGACAGTGAAGGTACCAGGACTGGTGGGTGTTGGACAGTAAAGGTACCAAGACTGGCAGTTGTTGAACAGTGAAGGTACCAGGACTGGTGGTTGTTGGACAGTGAAGGTACCAGGACTGGTGGTTGTTGAACAGTGAAGTTACCAAGACTGGCAGTTGTTGAACAGTGAAGGTACCAGGACTGGTGGTTATTGAACAGTGAAGGTACCAGGACTGGTGGTTGTTGAACAGTGAAGGTACCTGGACTGGTGGTTGTTGAACAGGGAAGGTACCAAGACTGGCAGTTGTTGAACAGTGAAGGTACCTGGACTGGTGGTTGTTGAACAGTGAAGGTACCAGGACTGGTGGTTGTTGGACAGTGAAGGTACCTGGACTGGTGGTTGTTGGACAGTGAAAGTACCAGGACTGGCAGTTGTTGAACAGTGAAGGTACCAGGACTGGTGGTTGTTGGACAGTGAAGGTACCAGGACTGGTGGTTGTTGAACAGTGAAGGTACCAGGACTGGCAGTTGTTGAACAGTGAAGGTACCAGGACTGGTGGTTGTTGGACAGTGAAGGTACCAGGACTGGTGGTTGTTGGACAGTGAAGATACCAGGACTGGCAGTTGTTGAACAGTGAAGGTACCAGGACTGGCAGTTGTTGAATAGTGAAGGTACCAGGACTGGCAGTTGTTGAACAGTGAAGGTACCAAGACTGGCAGTTGTTGAATAGTGAAGGTACCAGGACTGGTGGTTGTTGAACAGTGAAGGTACCAGGACTGGTGGTTGTTGAACAGTGAAGGTACCTGGACTGGTGGTTGTTGAACAGGGAAGGTACCAAAACTGGCAGCTGTTGAACAGTGAAGGTACCTGGACTGGTGGTTGTTGAACAGGGAAGGTACCAAGACTGGCAGTTGTTGAACAGTGAAGGTACCAAGACTGGCAGTTGTTGAACAGTGAAGGTACCTGGACTGGTGGTTGTTGAACAGTGAAGGTACCAAGACTGGCAGTTGTTGAACAGTGAAGGTACCTGGACTGGTGGTTGTTGAACAGTGAAGGTACCAGGACTGGCAGTTGTTGGACAGTGAAGGTACCAGGACTGGTGGTTGTTGAACAGTGAAGGTACCAGGACTGGTGGTTGTTGAACAGTGAAGGTACCAGGACTGGCAGTTGTTGAACAGTGAAGGTACCAGGACTGGCAGTTGAACAGTGAAGGTACCAGGACTGGTGGTTGTTGAACAGTGAAGGTACCTGGACTGGTGGTTGTTGAACAGGGAAGGTACCAGGACTGGTGGTTGTTGAACAGTGAAGGTACCAGGACTGGCAGTTGTTGAACAGTGAAGGTACCAGGACTGGTGGTTGTTGAACAGTGAAGGTACCAGGACTGGTGGTTGTTGAACAGTGAAGGTACCAGGACTGGCAGTTGTTGAACAGTGAAGGTACCAGGACTGGTGGTTGTTGAACAGTGAAGGTACCAGGACTGATGGTTGTTGAACAAGGTACCAGGACTGGTGGTTGTTGAACAAGGTACCAGGACTGATGGTTGTTGAACAAGGTACCAGGACTGATGGTTGTTGAACAAGGTACCAGGACTGATGGTTGTTGAACAAGGTACCAGGACTGATGGTTGTTGAACAAGGTACCAGGACTGGTGGTTATTGAACAGTGAAGGTACCAGGACTGGTAGTTGGTTGGCTTTTCTGTTTTATTTCATTGTCTTCAGAATTTTTGAGATGCTTCAGTCGTGGCTCTGAGCTGTGGAGTTCTGCTGACTGGGTCACTGAGACTTGAGCTTTGTGTTCACATTAGTTCCTACAATAGTTTTAACTTAACGCTGCTGATAAAATAAGGCGCCACTCCTCTCTGAGGACAGAAACTATGAATAAACATTAGGAAATGAGTTTATTCCCTACTAATGTATATATTAAAAATGATGTATTTTGACTGGGCAGATTCCAAATAACTTTGTTAGTTGTTGAAGGTCCGACTCAAAGAAATTATGCAGTCTTCAAAAACAAAATGTATTAGAGGCACTTTGAACTTTGGAACTGTATGCTGTGATTAGCTCTTCAGTTTGATGTATAATCTTTGAGTATTATACACAAATAACCCCCACATAGAAGAGGGGAGCTTACCACGACGTTTCGGTCTTGGCCCATTTACAAAGTCACACTAACAAAAAGAAGAGAAGGAGGGAGTATATATAGAGGCCAACAGACAGGGGCGGGAACAAGAGAGGAAGTGGTGGAGGAGTAATAGTGGCAGTAGTAGTGGTAGTAGTGGAGTCAGTCATATACTAAGAAAGAGGAGCACTGCAAGGGAGCTAGCGGCCCACAGAGGGTAGGGGCAAGAACACAGAGGGGGTAAGAAATAATAATGAAGGACAAATACAAGGCAAAAGAAAGAAAATCCAGAGGAGAAAGAAGAAATAGGAAAGAGGAAAGGGGAAGAGGGAGAAGGGAAAAAAAGAAGAATCAGGTTAAGTCACGGGTGTTCTGAAGTTTGGAGCATTTTACAATGTAATGGGAAAGGAAGGCATCTACAGAGACAAAGCCAGGGCTAAGATTGATACAAGGAAAGTTGTGTATAAGGGAGGATTCAACCAGACGGCGACTGTGAAAGTTGGACGTAGGGTAGACAGTTTTAACAGAAGACCAATCAATAGGTTGACTGTGATCTCTGACATGACAGAAAAGAGCATTGTTGGTGTCGGCAAGCCTAACACTATTTTTGTTGTTTTAGCTGCTGGGTTAAGCCCTGGCTCTATTTCTACGACTAAGAACACTCCTCTCCAGGGCTATTCTTCGTCTGTCCCGTCTTTCCCGCTCATCCCATTGGGATCTTACCTGCACTTGTTCGTTCGCTCGTTCTTTTTGTTAGTGTGACTTTGTAAATGGTCCAAGTCGGACCGAAACGTCGTCGTAAGCTCCTCTCTTCTATGTACGGGTTATTTGTGTATTGTTCCAGTCACGGTATTGTTCCTTTTTGTTACTCTGAGTATTCTGAGCGCTACTCCAAGAAATTGAGACGAATACTTATACATAATAGTGTATCAATAGTGTATGATGGTTCTCTTGAAGTAAGTCTTCATTAAGAGACAGTTATTAATCTAGAGGTTGAAATTTACAGTGCAGTGCGGGATGATTTTCCACAGCCAACTTATGATTCCAAGTGTTTATTCAGGGCCAGCTTGGCTGCCAGTAGGGTTTCCTGCTTCACGATTAGCGGACACAGGATCGAGGCTCCACCAGCACTCCTTGTACTGAATGACACACACGGGTTCAGTGCTTCACATAAATACATCGTCTTCCATCCTCAGTGAAACAGACGCTGGGTCAGTAATTACCAGCCTTCTTCTTGCGCCCTCATTCGAAAGTTGGGAAGATATTCAGACGCTCAAAAAATACCGGATAACCAAAGAGAATTCGAGATAGATCCACAGACTGAAAAGTGACCCAGGTTACACAAGGATAGTCAAATATTAGAACGAGGAGAGGCGAGCAGTTCCCAAAGAGTTAGCAGAAATGATTTCGGAATTTTTGCCTCTCTTCCTTTCATCAGTATTTTGTTGTCTATAGAGGAAAGGGAAAAAGTGGGATGGGTTTGAAGATTTATTTTTCCTGATGGTAGCGAGTGCGTGTTAGTGTGGGTCGTTATCAATGATGGTAGCGAGTGCGTGTTAGTGTGGGTCGTTATCAATGATGGTAGCGAGTGCGTGGTAGTGGTAGTATGGGTCGTTATCAGTGATATGAAGCAACGCTGCTTTTATGAGGATATTAAAAAAACAGCCTTTACACCGGCTTTAAACACTAGTAAATAAATGATCTTACTGTGTGTGTGTGTGTGTGTATACTCACCTAATTGTGGTTGCAGGGCTCGAGTCATAACTCCTGGCCCCGCCTCTTCACTGGTCGCTACTAGGTCCACTCTCTCCCTGTTCAATGAGCCTTATCATACCTCTTCTTAAAGCTATAGGTCGATGCTGCCTCCACTACATCACTTTCCAAACTATTCCACTTCCTGGCAACTCTATGACTGAAGAAATACTTCCTAACATCCCTGTGACTCATCTGAGTCTTCAACTTCTAATTGTGACCCCTTGTTGCTGTGTCCCATCTCTGGAACATCCTGTCTCTGTCCACCTTGTCAATTCCCCTCGGTTTTTATATGTTATCATGTCCCCCTATCCCTCCTGTCCTCCAGTGTCGTCAGGTCGATTTTCCTTAACCTCTCCTCATAAGACATGCCCCTTAACTCCGGGACTGGTCTTGTTGCAAACCATTGAACTTTCTCTAATTTCTTGACATGCTTGACCAGGTGTGGGTTCCAAACTGGTGCTGTATACTCTAAAATGGGCCTGACGTACACGGTGTACAGAGTTTTTGAACGATTACTTACTGAGGTGTCGGAATGCTATTCTTAGGTTTGCCAGTGGCCCATATGCTGCAGTGGTTATTTGGTTGATGTGCGCCTCAGATGTGCTCGGTATTATACTCACCCCAAGATCCCTTTCCTTGAGTGAGGTTTGCAGTCTTTGGTCCCTTAGACTGTACTCTGTCTGCTGTCTTCTTTTCCCTTCTCCGATCTTCATGACTTGGTGGGGTTAAACTCCAGGAGCCAGTTGCTGGACCAGGCTTGCAGCCTGTCCCGATCCCTTTGTATTCCTGCCTGATAATCATCCGATTGAATTCTTCTAATTAGCTTCACATCGTCTGCAAACAGGGACATTTCTAAGTCTATCCCTTCCGTCATGTCATTCACATACACCAGCATCGGTCCTAGGACTGACCCCTGTGGAACCCCGCTCGTTACACGCGCCCACCCTGACACCTCGTCACGTACCATGACCCGTTGTTGCCTTCCTGTCAGGTATTCTCTGATCCATTGCAGTGCCTTCCCTGTTATACTTGCCTGATATTCCAGCTTTTGCACTAATCTCTTGTGTGGAACTGTGTCGAAACCGTCTTACAGCCTAAGAAAATGCAATCTACTCACCCCTCTCTCTTGTCTCACTGCCGTCACCTTGTCGTAAAACTCCAGTATGTTTGTGACAGGATTTTCCTTCCCTGAAACCGTGTTGGTTGTCGTGAATAATCTTCTCTATGACTTTGCATACCATACATGTCGGTGACACTGGTCTGTAGTGTAATATTGCGTGTCTTAAAAATTGGGTCTACATTTGCTGTCTTCCACACCTCAGGTAGTCGCCCTGTTTCAATAGATGTTTTGATTGTTGTTAGTGGCACACACAGCGTCTTTGCTTCCTCAGGACCCACGGAGAGATCTCCGGCCCCATCGCCTTTGAGGTATCTAGTTCTCTTAGCAACCTCTTCGCCTCCTCCTTGGTTGTGTGTAGTGTGTCCAGCACTTGTTGGTGTACCCCAGTACTCCTGCTTTCTGGAGTCCTTTCTGTCTCCACTGTAAATACTTCTTTAAATCTCATGTTGAGCTCCTCACATACTTTTCAGTAGTTTCTCGTGATCTTCCCTCCCGTCTTCCTCAGCCTGATTACCTGGTCCTTGACTGTTGTTTTCCTCCTGATGTGGCTGTACAGTAACTTCGGGTCAGACTTAGCTTTCGCTGTTATGTCATTTTCGTATTGCCGCTCGGCCTCCCTCCTTATTTCTTCATATTTGTTTCTGGCTTTTCGACTAATCTCCTGTGTGTGTGTGGGGGATGTGGTGGTTTCTTTTACCCGAAAAACTAAAAAAGGCCGAATTTTCTTCAGATTTGTGTATATATCTTATTCGTATGGACTAATAGTTTTATTCAAGAGAATCGACGTAAACTAGTTTGATCTTCGTGGTATAACGTATTGTTTTATTTAAAAAACATTTGTGGTTAAGACAACGATGATCTTAAATCATCCTGTGTCTTATTCTGACTATCAGTTTTGTTCCTCTGACCATCTTTATCATTTCTCTATCTTCGACTATTTATTCATTAAATTTTGTGCCTTTGACCATCTTCATCAATTTTGTGCTTTTGACCATCTTTATCAATTTTGTGCCTTTGACTATCTTTATCAATTTTGTGCCTTTGACCGTCATCAATTTTGTGCCTTTGACCATCATCAATTTTGTGCCTTTGACCATCTTTATTAATTTTGTGCCTTTGACCATCTTTATTAATTTTGTGCCTTTGACCATCTTTATTAATTTTGTGCCTTTGACCATCTTTATTAATTTTGTGCCTTTGACCATCTTTATTAATTTTGTGCCTTTGACCATCTTTATCAAATTTTGTGCCTTTGACCGTCATCAATTTTGTGCCTTTGACCATCTTTGTTAATTTTGTGCCTTTGAACATCTTTATCAATTTTGTGCCTTCGACCATCTTCATCAGTTTTGTGCCTTTGACCATCTTTACAAATTTTATGCCTTTGACCATCATCAGTTTTGTGCCTTTGACCATCTTTATCAATTTTGTGCCTGTTCGGTGGCGTGTGCACCTTTGGTCTCATCAAGTCTCTCAGTAATGTGTTGGTTTCTACAGCTGGTTCGATGACGAGAAGCATTACATCCCCGTCACGGACACCACGGACCGCTTCTACGCCCCTCGATACCTGCTGGACCATCCTCACCTGTACCGCTCCATTCTCTTCCACCCGGGACATTCCCTCAACTTCAACAGGACTTGGATGCCTCCCTAGGCTCCAGGTCCTCCATAGGTCATAGTTCCCAGCTAGGTTTTAGTATGTCCCTAGGTCCTAGTTCATACCCAGGTTCTGGTTGCTAGGTTTACCCATTAAGTCTAGATTCATTACCCCACACCTAGAAAGATATTTCGCCAGTGTGAGGTGACTTAATTGTTGAAACGTTTCGCTCACACTGGCTTCTTCAGTCAAATATAAAGCCAACAGGAGTAGCAGCGAAGTAAAGATGATGTAATAAGTAAATCAACCTTGAAGAAAATAGTATTTGAGGTGGTCAGTCCCCGAAATACTATTTTCTCCGAGGTTGATGGAGTGATTGCATCTTTACTTCGCTGTCGCTCATGCTGATTCTATATTTGACTGAAGAAGCCTACTGTGTAGCCGAAACGTTTAAATAATAGATACCCAACTGTTGCACATGTGTTTTAATCTTCAACTTGTATTATTTTATACTATTTTTAACTTATCTCTCTACCGTAACCAAATATTTGTGAACTAGTTGCATTCTGACGAGAGGCCGAGATGAATTAATTGTCCTCTTGCAAAGAAATTGCCCTTTTTTTTTTCTTGGATCCGGTATAGCGGCAACAGAAGCCGTGTGTTCTGTGAACGTTAAGATGAACAACAGTACAAAAGACAGCAGCAGTAAGAAGAGATCTTTTGCTGTTGCAAAGCATTAGTGGTGTCTCATAGCTTTCAGTCTGGTTGCAAACACCATTGTTTATTTGTGGCTGCACCTGGAGTTTTGTATCTAAGTGCCAAGTGTTTTAGGCTTCTCGATAATCCAGTGGGTGCCACGCTGTCACCCTTGACGAGTTTGAAAAATTGGTCGACTGATGATCAGCATTTTTATTAAAATAAATATTGTTTTTCCAGTCAAAGAAATATTTTTTATGTTCTAAATATGAATGTATGAATGAAGATGAATGGTTCACCGAACCGAAAAGTTGATAAATAAGACACATATGCAACACTTGGGTATTTTTAATGAGGAAACGTTTCGCCACACAGTGGCTTCATCAGTCCATTCAAGATTGATGGACTGATTACATCGACTCAAGGTTGAGGGACTGATCACCTCAAACTCCTGTTCCTCACCATTCTCCTTTGTATTGGACTGATGAAGCCACTGTGTGGCGAAACGTTTCCTCAATAAAGATACCCAAGTGTTGCAGACGTGTCTTATTTATCACGAATATACGAGTTAGTACGCTGTATTCAATCCTGAGCTTTTGTTTTGCTCCAACACGAACAGTTGTGTTAAACACAACTCTAGGGAAACTTGATGATGACTTTGATGGTCACTACTGCTGCACCAGAACCATAATAAACATGAGTGAAAATGCCTAAAACTGTGATGTAATTGTTTGCATGACTGTATGGAAATAAGTCAATATATATATATATATATATATATATATATATATATATATATATATATATATATATATATATATATATATATATTATATTAATGATTATATATTATATTATATATATATATATTATATATAGATGTAAAATGTATTAATGTTTGTATAACAGAAATAAATGTATATTTTATAAAAGTAACGTAAAATATGAATGTGTAAGTGTGTATATAGTGTGTGATACAGTGTGTTAGTGCAAGGTGTTAACAGTAGTGTGTGAAGTGTGTACAAGTGTGTGTAAGTCACAGTAGTGTGTGTCAAGGTGTGTACACAGTAGTGTGTGTAAGGTGTGTAAGTCAGTGTGTGTCAAGGTGTGTACACAGTAGTGTGTCAAGGTGTGTACACAGTAGTGTGTGTCAAGGTGTGTACACAGTAGTGTGTGTCAAGGTGTGTACACAGTAGTGTGTGTCAAGGTGTGTACACAGTAGTGTGTGTCAAGGTGTGTACACAGTAGTGTGTGTCAAGGTGTGTACACAGTAGTGTGTGTCAAGGTGTGTACACAGTAGTGTGTGTCAAGGTGTGTACACAGTAGTGTGTGTCAAGGTGTGTACACAGTAGTGTGTGTCAAGGTGTGTACACAGTAGTGTGTGTCAAGGTGTGTACACAGTAGTGTGTGTAAAGTGTACACAGTAGTGTGTGTCAAGGTGTGTACACAGTAGTGTGTGTCAAGGTGTGTACACAGTAGTGTGTGTCAAGGTGTGTACACAGTAGTGTGTGTCAAGGTGTGTACACAGTAGTGTGTGTCAAGGTGTGTACACAGTAGTGTGTGTCAAGGTGTGTACACAGTAGTGTGTGTCAAGGTGTGTACACAGTAGTGTGTGTCAAGGTGTGTACACAGTAGTGTGTGTCAAGGTGTGACACAGTAGTGTGTGTCAAGGTGTGTACACAGTAGTGTGTGTCAAGGTGTGTACACAGTAGTGTGTGTCAAGGTGTGTACACAGTAGTGTGTGTCAAGGTGTGTACACAGTAGTGTGTGTCAAGGTGTGTACACAGTAGTGTGTGTCAAGGTGTGTACACAGTAGTGTGTGTCAAGGTGTGTACACAGTAGTGTGTGTCAAGGTGTGTACACAGTAGTGTGTGTCAAGGTGTGTACACAGTAGTGTGTGTCAAGGTGTGTACACAGTAGTGTGTGTCAAGGTGTGTACACAGTAGTGTGGTCAGTGTACACAGAGTGTGTGTCAGTGTTACACAGTAGTGTGTGTCAAGGTGTGTACACAGTAGTGTGTGTCAAGGTGTGTACACAGTAGTGTGTGTCAAGGTGTGTACACAGTAGTGTGTGTCAAGGTGTGTACACAGTAGTGTAGGTGTCAGAGGTGTGTACACAGTAGTGTGTGTAAGGTGTGTACACAGTAGTGTGTGTCAAGGTGTGTACACAGTAGTGTGTGTCAAGGTGTGTACACAGTAGTGTGTGTCAAGGTGTGTACACAGTAGTGTGTGTCAAGGTGTGTACACAGTAGTGTGTGACAAGGTGCGTACACAGTAGTGTGTCAAGGTGGTACACAGTAGTGTGTGACAAGGTGGTACACAGTAGTGTGTCAAGGTGTGTACACAGTAGTGTGTCAAGGTGTGTACACAGTAGTGTGTGTCAAGGTGTGTACACAGTAGTGTATGTCAAGGTGTACACAGTAGTGTGTCAAGTGTGTACACAGTAGTGTGTGTCAAGGTGTGTACACAGTAGTGTGTGTCAAGGTGTGTACACAGTAGTGTGTGTCAAGGTGTGTACACGGGTAGTGTGTGTCAAGGTGTGTACACAGTAGTGTGTGTAAGGTGTGTACACAGTAGTGTGTGTGTGTACATAGTGTGTCGGTGTACACAGTAGTGTGTGACAAGGTGCGTACACAGTAGTGTGTGTCAAGGTGTGTACACAGTAGTGTGTGACAAGGTGTGTACACAGTAGTGTGTCAAGGTGTGTACACAGTAGTGTGTGTCAAGGTGTGTACACAGTAGTGTGTGTCAAGGTGTGTACACAGCAGTGTGTGTCAAGGTGTGTACACAGTAGTGTGTGTCAAGGTGTGTACACAGTAGTGTGTGGTAATATCGACACCCACCTTGCAAATCTGAGTTACATGGCATCATCATCTTAACAGAAAAAGATGACTTCCTTGAATTAAAAAAAAGTCTAATTTTTTAATTATATTTCTTAATATTCATGTTAATTTATTCATCTTTTAGTGTTGGATGAGAGGCGACCATACCGTGGCAGCCATCTTTGGATTTTTCAGTTTCCCGCAGGATGAGTGTCTCTCGCTGGATTATCATAATAAACACCTAAGAGCTTTATTATCACTTAATAATAGTTACGCAAAGTAACATTCCCTGTTCAACCATGTTTCTACCAGACTGTTTTCAAGTGTTGCTTTGAAGTTAGAGCTTCTAGCTGCTACTGAGCTTAGAGAAAATTTCATTGTTATATATCTGAACATTCACCATTTTCAGATTTTTTTTTGAAAAAATTGCGGAATATTTTAACCACGAGTAATTATATTTGTTTTACTGTATACTTGTTAGTTTTTTCAGGCCGTTTGTGTTATCCGTGTGTGTGTGTGTGTGTGTGTGTGTGTGTGTGTGTGTGTGTGTGTGTGTTTTCCTTACACCTGCTGTCCCTGCTCAGCCAGCAGTCAGTAGGTACCTGCTCAGCCAGCAGTCAGTAGGTACCTGCTCAGCCAGCAGTCAGTAGGTACCTGGGTGTTACTCGACTATGGGTGACATTCCAGTGGGTGGTAGAACATGTGTGCCATTCATATGGAGGAGTTTAGAAACGAACTAATGTAGAATAAGATCTCTGAGCCTGTAAAGGAGCTGAGGTAGGATAACTCTTACTCTGTAAGAGAGTTGAGGTAGGATAGCAGCTCTTATCCTGTAAAAGAGTTGAGGTAGGATAGCAGCTCTTATCCTGTAAAGAGTTGAGTAGGATAACAGCTCTTATCCTGAAAAGAGTTGGTAGGATAGCAGCTCTTATCGAAAAGGTTGAGGTAGGATAACAGCTCTTATCCTGTAAAAGAGTTAGGAGGATAACAGCTCTTGATCCTGTAAAGAGTTGAGGTAGGATAGCAGCTCTTATCCTGTAAAAGAGTTGAGGTAGGATAACAGCTCTTATCCTGTAAAAGAGTTGAGGTAGGATAGCAGCTCTTATCCTGTAAAAGAGTTGAGGTAGGATAACAGCTCTTATCCTGTAAAAGAGTTGAGGTAGGATAACAGCTCTTATCCTGTAAAAGAGTTGAGGTAGGATAGCAGCTCTTATCCTGTAAAAGAGTTGAGGTAGGATAGCAGCTCTTATCCTGTAAAAGAGTTGAGGTAGGATAACAGCTTTATCCTGTAAAAGAGTTGAGGTAGGATAACAGCTCTTATCCTGTAAAAGAGTTAGGTAGGATAAGCTCTTATCTGTAAAGTTGAGAGATAGCAGCTCTTATCCTGTAAAAGAGTTATGGATAAGCTTATCCGTAAAGAGTTGAGGTAGGATAACAGCTCTTATCCTGTAAAAGAGTTGAGGTAGGATAACAGCTCTTAACCGTTGTTCTGTCAGGGATCAGTTTCCTATCTTCTTGGCTCTTGGTCCAAGGAATTGGAGCCACCATTTTCTTTTTCCTTGAATCAAACCATATTACCTCTCCCCTGTGAAAACCAACGGGTTTAGCGCTTCCCAATAAGGAAAAACCAATGTGTATTGAACAATAAACATGAGATATTTTAAGTTTTTTACCTGGTTTGTATTATAACCTGTTAGGGAATACCTGAGGCCGGGTTTAACAAAGGTGCCTAGCACCTATCAGGTGTTACCTGAGGCCGGGTTTAACAAAGGTGCCTAACACTGATCAGGTGTTACATGAGGCCGGGTTTAACAAAGGTGCCTAGCACTGATCAGGTGTTACCTGAGGCCGGGTTTAACAAAGGTGCCTAGCACTGATCAGGTGTTACCTGAGGCCGGGTTTAACAAAGGTGCCTAGCACTGGTCAGATGTTACCTGAGACCAGGTGTAACAGAAGTGCCTAGTTGTTTCTCGCTTCTCGTACAACTACGAGAAATCATTCAGTTTCTTCAACAAGACAAAGCGTCGTGTCCGTATTAATGAGGAAAATCTCCAGTCCATTCTGCGACTGGTAACTATGAAATTTGACCAACATAAACAAAACTCTCTTCAAGACCCACGTCAAAAATCCCCCTGAGAAGCTACGCTGTTATATGGTCACAGTAGTGTACACTCAGTGGTCACTTTATAGCTACACCTGTACACCTGTTAATGCAAATATCTAATCAGCCAATCACGTGGTAGCACCTCAGTGCCTAAGAGCATGCAGTCCAGTTGTTGTTCAGACTGAACACCAGAATGGGGAAGAAATGTGGTCCACATAAGTGACTTTAACCGTGGAATAATTGTTGATGCCAGACGGTGGTTTGAGTATCTCAGAAACTGCTGATCTTCTGGCATTTTCACGCATAACAGACTCTAGAATGGTGTGAGAAACACAAAACATCCAGGCTCACCAAAACCGGGCAGTTGAATATTGGAAAAACGTCGACTGGCCAGGCGAATCGTAATTTATGCTGCGACATGCAACTGGTAGGGTTAGAATGTGACGTAAACCTTTGCGATGTGGTGAAACGGAGATTCTCAGCATCAACTGTGATGTTATCATGTCAACATGGACTAGGATCTCTAAGGAACATTTCCATCACCTTGTTGAATCCATGGCAAGAAGAGTTCAGGCTGTTCTGGGGGCAAAGGGAGGGGATCCCTACCTAGTACAAGAAGGGTGTACCTAATAAAGTGGCCACCGTGTAGTGTTTATTCTCAATGTATAAACTTAGGTGTATATCTCTGGCATTATGCACCGACAAGTATCTTAACATGACATAGTATGAGGTGTATGGTTGTGATGGACATGTGGGGCAGTGGGCCACCAGCTACAACAGCCTAATTGACCAGGCAAGCAGCAGACGAGCCTGGCCCATGGCCGGGCTCCGGGAGTAGAAAGACTCTCGGAACTCTTCAAAGAGACTATCAATTAGTACCTGGCGGGCGAAACGTCTTCTCAATAAAATGCCATAAACCGCATATTATGTCTTACTGGTACAAACTCAGGAGCAAGACTAAGAAAAATAATAAATAGAATATACGATATAGGTATCAGTACTTAGGTGAGTACATGTTGCTGTACTGAAGTGAGTACATGTTGGTGTACTGAGGTGAGTACATGTTGGTGTACTGAGGTGAGTACATGTTCCACTGATGGTTCAGTCCACCAGGCTGCCTCGCAAGTGAAAAGAGTTATGAACACTTCATGTACACTGAGAAGCCTCTCGGTGTACACTGAACCACATACGTACCTCTCAGCAGACGAAGGATCAAGCCTCTAAAACCACTTCTTGCCCTAAATGAATTACTATATTATTAGCTGGATTTTGGCAAGTCAATCCTCTCTGAACTTCAGGAAAAAAAAACCCGTGAAAATTGACGGCAGGGTAATGTGACAAGATGCAGTTCATTTCTGTTAAGTGGCTGTTATTGATGAACAAGAAGAAATGATCATACATAGCACGGATAACATTTAAATGGTTATAATCATAACTATGATTTTTAAAGACAGGTAAGCCAGTGGAAGGCCTCGGTCAGATAACCAAAAGCTCCAGCTGTGGGTCATCATATGACTAAGACCCGCGTCAGGAAACATTTGTTCTCTTTCCTGACAAACATTATACCTATCTCAGTCGCCTCATTTACGGGAGTTTTCTGTTGATTCTCAACTTTGTCATCGTCAAACACTGGTTACGTCTCATGAGTACTTACGTCTCAGGGGTACTTACGTGCCCCTTAAACAGGTGATTCTTAACCAGTTCATGAAGTATACTGGTATTCATCACCAATGAAGTCATTTACCTATGGTGTTAAAGAGGAAAATCTTGTGTTGAGCTTTATCAAGTGTGACATCATCCTGAGAGAAAACAACAACGAGGTCACACTGTAACAACTTCACAGAAGTGCACAAGATGGTGTCCATCAGTGTGACCTTGCCAGTAAATTCTGCAGCATGTTAACGTAGTTTATCCTGCCTGCGACTGACAAAAACTTAACCTGAAGAACGCCAGTAGTGATACCAGAACATATCCATGAATTCGAAAAGAGCCAAGAGTCTGAACGTTGAAGGAAGCACTGGTACTATCGATGCTTCCAGCCATAACAGAAGAATTACATTGATGTAATTTTTTCAGCTACTCTGAACCTATTATTATTATTATTATTATCTTCCCGTAAATCATTACATAGTAATGATGCTATAGTACACGTTACACTCTACTAAGTACAGTTTGTGTACCACGTAAACTGTCTCGAGTTTCCTTGGGACACCAATGAACAAATTCCTCGACTCTGGTCTAAATTGGTGGAGTATGTTTGGAGGAGTGGCGAGTGCCAGGCCGCTGATGTTGACGGTGCGCTCAACACGGGACGAGTGAAGACTGGCGAGTGCCAGGCTGCTGATGTTGACGGTGCGCTCAACACGGGACGAGTGAAGACTGGCGAGTGCCAGGCTGCTGATGTTGACGGTGCGCTCAACACGGGACGAGTGAAGACTGGCGAGTGCCAGGCTGCTGATGTTGACGGTGCGCTCAACACGGGACGAGTGAAGACGGGAAGAAGATGCAAGACTTTTATTTGCTGTTGACGGGTAAAACATTACTTTATAGTATTCATTTTCATTCCTTCATTCGCACTCTCTCTTCCTTCTATCTCCCCTTCTCTCACTTTTATCTCTCTTCGCTCTCCTTTCTACCCTTCTTTCATTTCCAGCTAGAATACGCTACCAGCACAGTGCTGATGTATTCAGTTTCGCTAAATATAGGCTCGCGCACACTCTCTCTCTCTCTCTCTCTCTCTCTCTCTTTAATCTGTGTTCTGCAGTATGGGTGAGGGTGGGGTGGGAGAGGGGAAGGGAGGGAGAGAGGGGAGTCAGAGGAGCAGAGGGATGTAATCAGGATCAAACGCTCCCTATTAATTACTCTGAGGCCATAATTACATTGAATTTATAACCGGATCATCGTTGCTCGCTACGAACACCCAGTTCACACGACGCTCCGAACACCCAGTTCACACGACGCTCCGAACACCCAGTTCACACGACGCCCACATAATTGAACAGTGTTGAAAATGGTGTCGAACTATCAGAGCTTAATAACGAGAACTGAGTTTATCAGTGTTGGAGGTCAGGCTTTGGTGGGGGTGGTGGGGTTTTGGGGATGGTGGGAGTGGTGGTGGGGTGGGGGTGGTGGTGGGGTGGTGGGGGTTGTGGTGGAGGGGTGGGGGTGGTTGTGGTGGGGTGGGGTTGTTGTTGTGGTGGGGTGGTTGTTGTGGTGGTGGTGGTAAAGGTGGTAGAGGTGGTGGTGGTGATGATGGTGGTGGTAGGGCTAGTGGTGGTGGTGGAAAAGATGGTAGAGGTGGTGGTGGTGATGGTGGTGGTGATGGTAGTGCTAGTGGTGGTGATGGTAGAGCTAGTGGTGGTGGTGGCAAAGGTGGTAGACGTGGTGGTGGTAGTGGTGGTGGTGGTGGTAGTGCTAGTGGTGGTGGTGGTGAAGGTGGTAGAGGTGGTGGTGGTGGCAGTGCTAAAGGTGGTGGTGGTGATAATAATGGTGGTGGTAGTGCTAGTGGTGGTGGTGATAATAATGGTGGTGGTAGTGCTAGTGGTGGTGGTGGTGAAGGTGGTAGAGGTGATGGTGGTGATGATAGTGGTGGTGGTAGTGCTAGTGGTGGTGGTGATGATAGTGGTGGTGGTAGTGCTAGTGGTGGTGGTGGTGAAGGTGGTAGAGGTGGTGGTGGTGATAGTGCTAGTGGTGGTGAAGGTGGTAGAGGTGGTGTTGGTGATGGTGGCAGTGCTAGAGGTAGTGGTGGAGAAGGTGGTAGAGGTGGTGGTGGTGATGATAGTGGTGATGGTGGTAGTGCTAGTGGTGGTGGTGGTGAAAGTGGTAGAGGTGGTAGTGGTGGTGAAGGTGGTGGTGGTGGTGATGGTGGCATTGCTAGTGGTGGTGGTGAAGGTGGTAGAGGTGGTGGTGGTGATGATAGTGGTGGTGGTAGTGCTAGTGGTGGTGGTGGTGAAGGTGGTAGAGGTGGTGGTGGTGATGATAGTGGTGGTCGTGGTGAAGGTGGTAGAGGTGGTGGTGGTGGTGATGGTGGTGGTGGCAGTGCTAGTGGTGGTGGTGATGGTGGTAGAGGTAGTGGTGATGGTGGTGGCCCCGGAAGTTATAATGTTTACCGACAACTGGACTAGTAGATATTTTGAGCCCAACTGTTCGAAAAATTTCTAACTTTTAATGTTAAAAACAACTTAGATTTAGTGGATAAATTAAGCACCTTGACTGACTTAAATAATTTCAACATGATTAGTTTTGATGTCACTTCCTTGTTTACAAAAGTTCCAGTTGATGATTTATTAAGTTTCTTATCTGAAGAACTTGTTAATTACGAGTTACCATTGCCAGTTTCTACTATTATTAAACTTATTAAACTTTGTATTGTTGATGCAAAGTTTGTTTAATGCCGAATAGGTAAAACTTGCGATTTTGACATAAATAGCAATGCTCTTCTTGCCGAATAAGGCAAGCGAAAATTTGTGTATGCAATAATTTCGCAAAAATCATTCTGAACCTAACGATAAAAATATATTTTGTGTTTGTTTATTATTAAAATTGTAAACTTATCTAAAATATATTTAGTTGGATTAGGCTAAATAAATTGAGCTTGTTATAATAAGGTTAGGTAAGTTTTCTGAGGTTCTTTTGGTATAAAATTCCTAATTTTTACATTAACATAAATGAAAAAAATAAAATATATCTTTGAACGTATAAGAGAAAATTTTAGAAAGGACTTAATTTTAAATGAGTTCTTGCTAATTGACAAATTTTACCTATTCGGCACGACACACACACACACATATATATATAATATATATATATATATATATATATATATATATATATATATATATATATATATATATATATATAATGCGGTGGGACACCCTTGCAGACTCCTCCAGTAGACCAGCTCCTCCCAAAGAGCACAAACAGTCCTACTGGGACAAACCGATCATGGAAAAATTCGCCAACACAATGCTCACCAATGCTTCAGGAAATGACAAAGCTCGTCTCCTAGCGGTGAGGGCACCACACTCAGGAGATTTCCTTCTAGTTCCCAATTCCTCCCTGGGCACTAGACTCGACCCACAGGCCATTCGGATTGGTGTTGCTCTTCGCCTAGCCGCCCCCATACTCACCGAACATTGGTGTATTTGCGGCAGGGCGACGGCTGATCAATTCGGACTTCATGGTCTCGTGTGTCACACATCAAAAGGAAAGTATGCTAGACATGAGGAGGTCAACGACACCATAAAGAGAAGCCTAGCCACAGCCCGTTGCCCAGCCCAACGGGAACCCCAAGTGCAGAGGTCTGACGGAAGTCAAAAGCGTCCAGATGGAGCCACTATGCTACCCTGAAAGGATGGTAAGCAGATTGCCTGGGACTACACCTGTGTCGCCACAATGGCAGACACCTACTTCCCATACTCCGTAGCTGAAGGGGGTGGAGCTGCCAGCCACAGAGACCCAGAAGACCCGCAAATATGAAGGCCTTCACCCTTGCTATAACTTCATCCCAGTAGGGTCGGAGACCCTTGGATCATGGGGCAAGTGTGCTCTAAAGTTTCTCAAAGAGTTGGGTGAAAAACTCATCACAGAAACCAAGGACCACAGGGCGGCCAGCATCCTCTTTCAGAGACTCAGTGTTGCGATCCAGAGGGGAAATGCCTGCAGTATTCTGGGCACGCGGCCCACTGCCGGGGAGCTGGACGAAGTATTTGAGATGTAGCTCTGAGTTGTTATCTATGTTGTTTTACTCCCTATTGTATTCTTGTCAATGTATTTTGTCTTTAAGTATATATAAAATATACGGGGTGGTAGGAGAAAATTTTCAAACAGCTTTAGGGAGAACTTTGAGTTTTCCCTGAAGCAAGTTTATTCTTTTCTCTGAGGATGATGGTCCCCAAGACAGTTCCAGAGTTGGTACCTCCTATATTTTATATATATATATATATATATATATATATATATATATATATATATATATATATATATATATATATATATATATATATTGCATACTATATCAAACTGGTGGTAGGTGGGATACTGGGTTGGGGTGGGAGGGAAGGATTTAGGGTGTGTGGGATACAGGGTGGGTGGTTAGGTGGGTGAGAGGAAAGGTGGGGTGGAGAAAAAGATACAGGTTGGGTGGGAGGGAAGGATACAGGTTGGGTGGGAGGGAAGGATACAGGGTTGGTGGGTGAGAAGAATACAAGTTTAAGGATAAAGGGTTGGTGGGTGTAAGGAAGAATACAGGGTGGGGTGGGTGGGAAGGATACAGGGTGGGGTGGGTGGGAAGGATACAGAGTGGGGTGGGTGGGAAGGATACAGAGTGGGGTGGGTGGGAAGGATACAGAGTGGGGTGGGTGGGAAGGATACAGGGTGGGAGGGAACCTAGCAACGCGCTGTGACTGTATCAAACACTGCAGCACTGACTAGCGCTCAGCTGAGCGTGGATAACTGAATGTGAGGACGATTTTGGTAGTTGTGGTGGTAGTGAGGTGGTGGTAGTGATGGTAGTGGTGATAGTGAGGTGGTGGTGGTAGTGAGGTGGTAGTATTGGTGGTCGTGATGTAGTGATGGAAGTGAGGTGGTAGTATTGGTGGTCGTGATGTAGTGATGGAAGTGAGGTGGTGGTAGTAGTGGTGATAGTGGTAGTTGTGAAGGTTTATTACTCAGTCCTTGTTCAATCTTTAAGCCAAGATGAATCAATTATTATTATTATAATCAAATAGAAGCGCTAAACCACAGGGGTTATACAGCGCTGCAGGTTATTGTAGGATGCAGGGAGAGTGGGTTGTAAGAGGGAGATGGATGATTAGTAGGGTATGGAGTGCAAGATGACGGTGGATAGTGCAGGGGTGGAGGGTAGCAAAAGATCGAGGTAGAAGGGACTGAGGGAGGTGCTAGAGGTATAATCTTCAGAGTTTGTGTAGTAAGTCAGTTTCTGTCAAAAAGTCAATGAGAGAGTCAGGATTAAAGGAGGGTCCATCTGCAAGAAGGGAAGGTAAAGAAAGGGCCGCAGAGCGAAGACGTCGTTGGAGGAAAATTCTGCGTGCTCGTTGATAGAGTGGGCAGTCCAACAGGATATGTCGAACAGACACTGGAACCTGACAATGCTCACAGAGAGGGGCAGGAGCCTCTCCATGAGATACCCGTGAGTAAGACGAGGTGGCCGATGCGAAGACGGGAGAGTGTAGTCTCCCAACCTCGACATTGGTGACAAGAAGAAGGCCAGAAACCTATAAC